>CAIGRP010002624.1:0-21012 GCA_903798385.1 Fraxinus cuspidata
TTAGATTGTTTTGTAACTATAAATTGTAGTATCTTTAATAGAAAACCCATTCAGCCATTCAATCAAAGTATTTACATTATCAATATCTATTTGAACTCATCACTAAGAGAATCTAGTAACTACAAATTCAGTGGTTTTTCTATTTTTGAATTTCTTTTTTGATTTAAAATAAAGTAGTACTAGAAGTAACAATTGTGCATTCCCAATTAACGGTATTTCTATCAAATTTCACATGTGACTATAGCCATTATAAGCCCATTCTCAGTTAAACTTAGGCCGGTTTGAGACAAATGTTATAGTTCAACTTGTGATTGTTTGATAAATTCAAGGAGTTATCATGGAAGAATTTGCACTATTTGATATCAAATTTTGAGAAGCCTACTCTTAGCTTTCCAAATTATTCCAAAATGAGCATCCTTCCATCATTTAGTTTATTTGAAGAAATTAGTAAGTATATTGTCTTAGATGAACAATGATAATAACTTGCTTTTAAATCAAGTTACAGAATATATAAATTTTAAAATTGCAACTTACACAGTGTGTTGTTTTTGTTAACATATGTTTTTTTTTTAATTGTAACTTAAAATTGTTACACTACCATTTCATCATTGCCACCAACATAGGGGTTTGGGGAGGATCAACGCAGGTATTGAGTAGTTATAGTGTCTAAGGGTGGGGTTAACAGTGGTAGTGGCGTTCAACAAGAAGTTAGAATATGGTTGTGGAAGCACCAACATGCTGATAGGCAACGGCGACTTTTAGAGTGGCCTGAGGTGGCGGAGTTAGGGGTTAAACGAGAGAGTGGAGAGGGAAAAAAAGTTGGGGACAGGTAGGTGTAAATTATACGAATATTAACTAATTACCGAATAATTATAATTCTATGTATTTGTTTAACCATAACAAGTTCATGCAATTAATCTTATTAAATATAAGTCAAGCAAAAATATCTATAGTGTATTTAAGTAGTAAAAAGAACATAAATTTTTACAAAAGATAAAACTAAACACAATGGCTTCTCATCTCAAAGGTATAAAGAAATCAAAAATGACGGATGAAATGCGTAAAATATTGTATGAGTAAAACATGAAAAATTTAGCTTGCACCCAAAAGCAATTGCAATAGTAAGTGTCAGAAAAGTTCAACTTGCAAATGAACCAAGCAACAATATCAAATACAATCATGGGGTCATCAGAGTGTCAATCGGCTAATATTGAAAAGGAAGATGCCAAACGACGCAAATCGAAAAATTTCCAGAGCTAGAGCAGGTTTTCTATGAGTAGTTTGTTCAATAATCAATACCAAGAACGCGCGAATATGATCGGAGAACTAATCACGGAAAAGGCAAAAAAGTTTCTATAAAAGATGTACCATGCAGATACACTAGAATTCCATTTTCTCGAGGTTGGCTAGAGCACTTCAAATCAAGAAGTGGCATAAAGATATATCGTCGTTTTGGAGAAAGCGGATAAGTTCATATGGAGCATGTGGAGAGCATTTTGCAGTCCACAAGGGAGAAGCTAGATCAATTTTTCATAGAAGATGTTTTCAATATGGATAAAACAAGATAGTTTTATATGCTACAACCAGATCATTATCTTGAAACAAAGCAACTTGAAGGGAAGAAACATGATAAGGAAAGGCTTATAATTGTTATTTGGTGTAACGAGGATGGTTATGGGAAAATTCATTTATGGTTTATTGACAAGTATGCTAAATCATGGTGTTTCAAGAATATGAATTTGAGAAGTATGAACTGCGTATGCCAATAAACGAGCATGGATGACTGAATTTTATTCCAAGAATATGTTCGACAACTTGATAGAAAAGTTCTCTTTATTATTGACAATTGTCCCACTCATCCAAAAATTATTTAAGGTTTGAAAATGTTGAATTGTTTATCTTGTCACCCAACACAATATCAAAGATTCTGCCTTGTGAAGCGGGGATCCAAAAATTATTTAAGGTTTGAAAAATGTTGAATTGTTTATGTTGACACCCAACACAATATCAAAGATTCAGCCTTGTGAAGCGGGGATCGTACGAGCTTTTCAAGATCCATTATCGTGTCAATTTTGTCTAAATCTTTTGGAAGGTTATGAAATTGAGATCCAAAATCCCGATAAAGTAAATATTTTAGATGCAATGAGTCTTGCAATCTCGACTTGCACAATAGAAGTCTAGGCAAGTTCAATTACAAACCGTTTTCAATTTTGTAAAATTAGGTCTATGGATAACATGGTTTCAGAGAATTTAGATCAACACTCATATGATGAGGCGTTCATCAATTGCATATTTTAATAAAGGAATTTAAGTATCGTGATACAATAGATTTAGACTACCAATCGAACTACCCAAGGGAAAAAGAGGCAACTTCAGAGTTGTTGAGTGACTAGCAATTATTGAGAATGTCTTGAGAAATGACAAAAAATGAATTTGAAGACATAGTTCTGTACCGGAGCCTGTTAAGCAACAATCACATTGCATAATTTTCTCTTGTAATATGAGAACACTACACCATGAGCTTCTTAATGCACTGACAAAACTTAGAAATGAGCTTTTAAGCAGTTGAGCTGAGCATGCATTATTATGGAACTCTACACAATCTGCACTTTGCAGTGTTATTTCACATGGAACTTGTTAAAGTTTGACCCAAATTTCATTGGGTATTTATGAATTTGTTGAATTGGACTTTGAAGATGTCAAAATATGGATCAAGGAGGAAAATGAATCGCATTGCCAATAACTAACTTCTAGCTTACCGCCCGAAATTTTCAACAGAGAATTGTTGCCCGCTTACTGCTCGAGCGGCGCAACTGTCGCTCGCTTATTGTGAGCCGGCGCTCAAGCGCCGCAATTGTTCGACCCAAGATTGTTTTCTTTATTCCAAGCTATTTTTTATGTTATTTTCATCTTTAAGACTATTATTAGAGTTTTACATGTACCTCTATACATAGTTGGCTCTTCTTCACAGTTAGAATAAATTAGACAAAGTTCGAAACACAATATTCATTGTATTTTTCTTTCTCCATTTTATATTGAATTTCCCATTCCTCTGTCAAGTTCTTTTTGTATTGTAATTGGTACTTCATATTGTGCCATATAATCTCATTTCTTCTAATTATAACAAGTGGTATCAACATACTAACTCTTGTCACGGTATTCAACAAAACTGATGTGATATTTCAGCTGGCAATGCTTGTTTTCCACACGGAAATTGTAGGTCCATATCTTGTTATTTTTTCAATGAACTGGGACCCGGACCGGGACTTGGACCTAGACCTGGCAGGGGTCGGGCTTGGGGCCATGCAAACCGGGGTAGGGTACAGATGTCGATATTGAGGCTAGCATCAAAGCAGCATATGACTGGGAATTCTTTCTATGATTTTTAACAAAAGCATGTTTTTTATTGGTGCACGACGTATGGCATTCATCAGAAGCCATTCTCAAGACTGATTGGGTTTGAAATTCCAACTTAATATTATTCAAAAGGATTGTCTTTTGTTCATCTTTTCTTTATAAAGATCTGTATCTGTGATTTGTAGGCTAGGAACCGAACACAAATTTTTGGGTATTTAATAAGTGGAATTGTCGGGTCCAAATTTAATTATGGAACCGTTCAAGTTCGGTTCGATTCGATTTCATTCAATTCCCAGGTTTCGTACAATAATTAATTTTTTTTAAATATTTATAACAACGTTATATTAATTCAACTAATGACATATTCAATTTTAACTCTTACCGAATAACTTAGTCCAATCCCATTATATCCTTTGCGCTTCTTTTTATTGAATTCTTCATAAATTTGACTATTAAAATCACAAGAAGAGAAAGTCAGCGAGCTCATAATAATAAAGAGAGGTGCAACCAAGCTTCTAATTCGATTTTTCTAGATCGGCAGAAACAACACTACGGTATAGTAGAATAAGAGATTTGGGTAAAACTAAGGTCAATATGAATTTGGCTTCGGCTAGAAATTAGAAATAAGAAAATTCATATTTTAAGTTTCAGATAAATTAATTAGTTAGCAAATTTATTTAGAAAAAAATAAAATAATTTGACTTATTTAAGATTAAAAAAATCAAGGAAATTCAATTCTGGGTCTAGGACCAAGAACCGAACAAAATCGTCGATTTTTTATTCAGGTACCCGTATTGGGTAAAACTAAGGTCAATATGAATTTGGCTTCGGCTAGAAATTAGAAATAAGAAAATTCATATTTTAAGTTTCAGCTAAATTAATTAGTTAGCAAATTTATTTAGAAAAAAATAAAATAATTTGACTTATTTAAGATTAAAAAAATCAAGGAAATTCAATTCTGGGTCTAGGACCAAGAACCGAACAAAATCGTCGATTTTTTATTCAGGTACCCGTTTGAGTATTTAATTTAAGAAGAACTGCTTGGTTTGGTTCCGTTCGGTTGGTTCAGTTCGAAAGTTTTTTCCAGCCATAGTAATTGTATTCTTAATCCAATTGTTTGTTTGAATTAATACTCTTTTAAGGATATTGACATAATAGCACGTAAACTAACAATGTAACGATCAGCACACTTTTTTTTCGGAGGCTTATAGTTTTACTATACCCTTTTGTAATCACGAAAAGGTATTGTAGATCATGCATCGTTGATAAGACATTTTCAATGGTTTGTACGTTGTTTTCTACTCTATAACATACATTTGACATGGAAAATACTCAAAAAACTTTCTTACCAACTATATGGCATGGGGGTAAACTGCCTATTCAGATCACTCTAACTTGACACATTCTTAAAATCTAAGTGTAGCACGGTGTAGTTAGACTAATATTGGAGCAAGATTAGAAAAGATTTCGTCCAATCATGCAGATCCGACTTGAAGTCATGTAGAGGTCAAGACTGTGGTCGATGAACTTAAAGCTAAGCTTGATTGTTGACTTGATATTATTGGAGAGGTCGAACGGTCGGTTTGGAACTCCTAACAAAGAGACTATTTTTTAATCGACGATTAGTCACTTTATGACCCTACATATGCCACATCAGCTATTTGTCTAATATTCTTTTGAAAAAGGAAACAATAAAAAAAATCTTAATGGTATGCACTTGGAACTTTTCTGGATTATGGAAATGAATAGTGACAATGTGCTGGAGTGGTTAAATCTTTTGATTATGCATGGAAGGGGGACCGGACAACCAGCAATCCACTTTCACGATTAAACTAGAAACAAGATGACAAAAGCACGACTCTAGCAAGTCATTTTCCATACAGCTCAAAACCGTGTTCCCGCACGAACAAAAAGAAGGTGACACTACCAAAAATCAAGATTTAGAATTTCCCTCTCTTTCCCAATTCTTGAGCCAGAACTCTGTGACCGGAAAAAGGGAAGGTCCACCAATGATTGATAGGCCATTGCCCCTATTCGTCTCTTGATCTCTCATTCCACTAATCCGTTGTTACTGATTCATTCAAGGCAAGAGTAACACATATATATAAAATTGACTAATTAAGAAATGTTCTATATGTCGATTCTTATGTGTGTGTGTGAATGCATGGAGAGTTTAAGCTGACGTCTTTGAACCAATTTGAAGGTCATTGAAATATTTGGATTTTAAGGTTTCATTATCTCCTCAATGATTATCTTCTAGAATCATTAGAAAATTTTAGGTTTCAACTCTCAAAATGATTTATCTATACACATAGGAAACATCATAAATTAAGAGAAAACATCTCGTCCAATTATGTTATCCGGATTATTTTACATAATTTCTTCCCCATTTACCATAGGAGATAGATGCCTTGTGTTGGCAAAAGATGTTTCAAAATGAGTAATTTTTACCTCCTTGTTTGTAGGCTATAGTCCATAGGATTAAAAAGTAAGGCATTATGTGCATGCTTGGTTATGTATAAAAAATATACAAAGTTACAAAATAATTAAGTCTTTTGTTGGTCAACATTAGATAAGTAACTGTCTTACCTTATTGTTATTTAAAATAAATAATTTTTGTTTATAAATAAGAAATAAGTAATTTATGTTAGAATTTTATAAAACTTTAAATCTTAAGAAACCTGAAAACCCTTTAGACTTTATTGCTAAGATCCTTCAGTCAAATCACCAAGAAAATTATTAAATTCAGAACATTCCTTGATTCATTGAGAATGATTATTTATTGTTGGATCTTGAATCTTGAAGATCAACTACAATCTCTTGATCTTGGCTTCTAAATCTTTATTGCTTTTTTTTTTTTTTGGTTTCTTGCTCCATAATCTTGATTGCTTCAATTTCTTTTTGTTTTTTTTTTTAAATTCTTGATTGCGGATTCAAGATCTTCTTTTTCAACATGTTTTCTCTTATTATTTTTGTGTTGATGAGATGATATAAAAAATGGAAATTACATATGAATTGGGGACCATAACCATATTTATAATTTTCATATGTATTTCGGTCCATCGTGAAAACAACTCTAAAGGAATTGGTTTCTACACATATTTAGGCTCCCAAAGTCTATAACTTTAATTTTTTATTAGATCACTTTAATTAGACTTAATCTTAAGATAATTTTTAATACATAATTAATTACATATGCATGCTCACGTGACAAATTAAACCCAACAATCTATTCAAACATGTTTAGAAACAAAAATAGAAGGAAAAAAAGTGTTTGGCTAAGGTGAAGATAATAAACATATTTGAACAACACATTAGCCAAAATTTCTTTACCACATAATAGAAATGGTAATTATAACTGATGTTTGGTAACAAAAAGTCCAAAGGGAATAAAAACTAATCACTGAGTAAATTAGTGGCTGAAAAAGATGCCAATTATTGTGTTTGGAAATTGCAGTTGCAATCTTAGGTTTCTTAAGACTCAATTTATCTATGTTGGCTTAGTGGGACTTAAATCCTCCATCTATATTTCTTTTCAATCATTCTTGTTTATTACTAATGTGACCATTTCGATTAAGACTTCGGAGATATATATGAATAAATAAAGTTCTTAATAATTTAAAATATTTTGATGGGTTAATTTAAGTACTTGAATTTATAATGAAAGGTTCACGAGTTAGACTTTTAAGTGGATAAATGAATTTTGTTAATAAATAATATATTTCTCCTACACGATTTAAACTTTTAAATAACTAAAGACGAAAAGGTCGAATGAGAAAGGTTTATTTCTTTATTTTACCGGATATCAATTTTCATGGCCATTTGAACCATATAGATAAGGGTGGGAATCTTTTTTTGTGGAATTAATTTGATTTTAAATTAAGTTAAATTGGTTCGTGCTTTTCGAACTAAGAATCTGACATTTCTAGTCCAATTCTTGGTTTATCTAATTAAAATTGATAATCGTTCTATGAATTTATATTAATTTTTTTATGAAGTACAAATAGAGCATCGAATTAGAACTACTCAATTCTAATCCTATTCGATACAATAACAACACATATAATCAATTTCTATCCTATTTGATCCAATTTTCATCACCGAATCAAATCGTGCACATCATTACATATAATATTTGGTTCACATTTTACTTGATACTAAGATTGTTACTGAGATTATGTTGTCTCGCTCTTCTAGACAATACTTATCCATGTCTAGTATGATTTTTTAATTCTACAAAGAACCTTAAAATAATAAAAATAAAAGGGTGTCGGGACCCCACACGCAAACGCGTGGTGGAGCAGTTTCCTAAAACAGTGACTTTAAATTGGTCAAAATCTAAGCCGTTAATCTTTTTTCCCTCCAACTCTCACTTTGTTCTCCAAAAGGTTTCCATGAGGACCCTACCATTAATCTCATCTTATATCATTTTCCCTCCATCCTCTAGTGGGAAGATGTTTGAGCTTTTCGATGAGATGAGCCGCGGTTTAACAGTATAATAAATAAAATTTTAATATCTAGTATAGTTCAATTTACTTTATTTAACGTACCATCAACATGAGATTATACTTATTTCGGTAAATATTTTGAAATTCCATGAGTAATTTTGATTCTTGAAAATGATTTTGTAGTTCTAGTGGTTTTTGAATATTTGTTTTACAATTTCTAAGCTAGGAAAAACCCTTTTTTTTTTTAGCTCAAACTATTGCGATACTTATTTATCCATGTCATCATGAACTATTAGTTTCATGTTGAAAATAACGCATGCAAATTAAATTTATCCTCATATAACAGTTTGAGTTTTAGACATGCCGATCTAACATAGTATCTCATCAAACAAATGGCTTGAATGACGGGATTTTATCTCTACTTCGAGGTTATATTTCGAAGGTTAGAAAATGTGTCGTGGATTGATCTCTCTCACTCTAGTTCAAGTTCAAGTGCGTTCAAATTTCAGGACTATCCATTTACAAAAACTCTGTATACAAGACTTCTACAGAAAAATGAATCAAAGTTGTATTCGAGAAGGTTAAATAAACATAAAATATATATATTTAAGTTATTGTCTAGCACATAAAAGTTTAGATGAGATGATTCAACGAGACATGTTTACAATTATGAAAAGACTCGCCCAAACAGGGAATTAGCAACTAAGCTTGACATTGAAAAACTACAAAATGCTTTAAAGTAACGAGTTCATACTTCACAAAATAGGTACTAATTCCCTGTTTGGACAAATGAAATATACTAAGATTTCTTACATATGCGATTCGTATTCAATCCCTTTTCCTTTTATGGGAGTCAAAAAGGAAGAACAAGAGCATGTACTCTCACAGGAAAAGTCATAAAATCTAATCATTTCATCCTCAATAATCTTATCTTTTTAATCTGACCATCAATTTATGATACATGTTTAGTCATATTTATACCATACCAATCTTAAAAACTTTTAATATATTAAAATTACGGCTTCTAATATTGTCGTATTGTCGCGTTCGCTTAAAAAAAAATGCATGTTCTTATTTTATGAGATTTTTAATTTAATTATTTATGTATATACCTTACAAATTTTATTACAAACTTTTAATAAAGGAGATTTTTTTTTTTGTGACGTTATTTATTCAATAATAATATTATTTTTTGTCTCGGATGCTATCCTAGTCGTATGTCGTTTTTGTTGTACTAGAAGATTTTTATATATTATGGTTAGTGACCTGCGTCAAACATGTTTTTTCCAACCAATAATGTTGAAAATAATGTAGGTGTGAAGTAAGGGCAAATGGTTGGTGCAAAATCCAAATCTAAACATATCTAAATTGATTCAACATTTGCAAACTAACCTTTTTGAGATAGATTTCAAACCTCTTGTTTAATAAACACAATAAATTGAAATGAAGGCAAAACAAATTGATTTATTCTAAAAATATTAAAAGTCCAACTTGTATAGAAAAATACAGACAATCGTGATAATTCGCGAATAATGTCATAAAGTAGAACAAACCCTAGAACCTCAAAAACTTTGTCCATTTCTTTTCTAAATGCAAGTGAATAGGCTTGAATATATCAATCATGATCCAAGATTGTAACGTAAACGATTTTGAGTGATTTGAATTTCTTTAAAAATGTTGATTCCATGACTTCTGCTATTCTCACATTTCTTCATATTAGCGACACTCTTGACTCAATAAAATCATGCAATGAATGATTGACAATTCTTTTGCTAGGATGAATCGAAAAATTGTTTTCCATATATTTACACGAGCTTCTCGTCATTGAATTGTGTACTTCATTTACATGTGAGCATTTGTCAAATTCGTATACTGGCATCATGCATCCTATCAAGGGCAATGCAATACATTAGAAAAGAATTGCTATGACATCAAACGTTCACTAATAATCTAAATATGGGACACTCTCCTAATTTTGAAATTTTGTCACTCTGTCACAAGGACTTGGAAAGCAATGCATGTACAAGGCGGTATCAGAATTATCTAACAAAAGCCTTCCAATTCTCAAGTCAACTACACAATTTAAATATCATAATATAAACATCTAGATGTAATAAAGTTCATGTGCCTATCTCATTACTATAAAACTTACTTACAACGTGATGTTTTCCTTTCACCTTATACATTGCATATCTCAATTACCGCTCGGCAATATGAGATATGCTAATAGTCCCTCAGCCTAGGTTCGGAAGTCACTAACCACTCTTTGTTTCAACATTATTAGACAGTTAAACCTATCACATCCTACGTACACTTGTCGTATAAGCCTAACTCATCTCTGTAAATTTCTTTTGTAAGATTTGCCTTTGGCTTCATGCACATCTCACGTATACTCAGACGGGGTGATATATTCTCAATGCATCACTATGTACTCTCCTAGCACATATGGCTAACTCCACATCAAATTTGACGTTATCAACTTATTTCAGAATCCTCACACAACATTATATTCTCTAGGAGATCAACTAAAAATCATCATGAACATATTCAAACCTTCTTGATGCTGTGCGACATGATTATTCACGAAGGCATGTCTGTTGGCGCTTTTCGATTGCGCTTATTCCCTCACACCCTAAAGGAAGGCGCACGAGAATGGTTAAATTCACTAATCCTTGGAAGTATAATTTCTTGGAATGACATGGTGTAGAAATTCACTTTGTCCCACACTCTCGTGTCCATCAAATTAGAAATGAAATCCATACTTTCGAACAAAGAGACCTCGAGAGCTATTTAGAAGCTTGGGCTTCTTGATTGTAGAATATTTTTCCCGTCAAATTTAAACGTAACTAAATAACAAGGGTTCGGACAAATTTTCACTTTTAACCAAACTAAATTTATGCCCATCTGCCTATACGGGGCAAAATCCTCAATTTAGGTTTAGGATACAATGGTGAAGTTTATGACTAAATTATCACTATAAAACTGGCTAGGAGTGTGAGGTTTCCTTCACTTCAATCTCAATTGTACCCAAACAATATGAGACATGCTAACACTAGCTAGATGCACATAATAAATAACGAATCAGTATAAATTGTGTGTATATTGAGTAAGTTGTTGTACTTCATATTTTGTACTCTTTATGTACTTGGTAGGTTTTTTTTTTTTTCGAAAACATAAACTTGTAAATTATGTTACATAAAATGAATCGCATGTAAATTTTAATTTTCTTTATTTAATTAATTATCAAATAATTTTATTCTGGTCAAAATTAGATGATAACTTTCTACATTAGATGAAAAGAAATTTTTAATGAACACAAAGTTAATATGCAAAGATTAAAAAGTTTATTGTCCCCATATATAAAATTGACCAGTTACAATACGAGTCATGATATTATGAATTTATTGATGAGGCGAATTTCTATACACAACATGTTACATGAGTCATCACAGCCTCCAACTTTCATCCATGGATTCACATTCTCAACATCCTTCACAGTAAAAGGGACCTCGTGTACGAAGAATCTATTGGTATAAAGTTAACCGCTAGCCACACCAGCCCTTTTCATGCTTTTGGCCTTTTCTCTGTTTCTCTCCAACCATATATGTCCCATGACCAAAAAAGTAAAAGATAAAAACGCAAATTACCCGCTTAAAAACCACTTATAAGAAGTATAACAACCTCATAAACATATTCTTTCTTTATGCGCTAATATTTTGTCCAAATTTAACAAAACTCAACTATAATGGAAGAACAGTGCAGTCCTCTTAGCTGGGCTTACTACTATCAAGAAGAGGTAAAATTCTTTTCAAGAACTTGTTCTTTCTTTCTATACTTTGACATTTTCTTCTTCGGGTGTAAAGGCTCTAACTAATGTGCAAGGTGCCACTTGATTATCAAGAACTTGCAATTTCTTTATGTTTTTTGTGTTTTCTTCTGTTTGGGTATGACGATTCGGACAAAGTGTTACTCTAGATGTCAACCAACCAAAACAGGACAGCGAGAAACGGTTAAGTCATGTAATTAGGACCCAAATTTACTCGAAATTTAAGGCTTAGTTTTGTGGTTGTTCCTTTTTTCAAAATTTTCTTAGTTTGTAATGTGCATTGTGCCACTTATTTAGGGAATTGAGGACTTGAAGCATTCTTTCTTGTACTCAACATTGGAGCTAGAGACAGCCATCCTCTCTGCACACGAGGAACTTTCCAGAAAAGATGATGAAATTCTCCACCTCAAAAATCTCTTAACAAAGATTATAAGAGAGAGGGATGAATTCGAAGCAAAATGCCAAACACTTACGTTGGAAAAGCAGCTTATTTTCCAACAAGTAGAAATCCAAGAAAAGCCCCCAAAACGGCACATAGAATCTGCACCTTCAAGTGGCACTAACAGCAATGAAGATGAAAACAACATTGGACTTCCCTCAGATTGTGATGAAAACAACTTTGTTCCATCACCATTGCCGGAAACATTTTCCGACGTCCTATCCCAGGAGAAAATCGTGCCGAAAAAGCCACTACCAGAAAAAGGTAAGTTTTTACAAGCAGTAATGGAAGCTGGACCCCTTCTTCAAACTCTTCTGCTGGCTGGACCCCTACCCCAATGGCAGCACCCACCCCCCCAGCTTAACTCTATTGACATTCCACCAGTCACCATTTCTTCTCCAAGAAATAGTACTGGATTACTCAGTAACAAGAGGGCTCTGATGAACAGGGAATTAGGGCAAGATTTTTCACCCAAGTTTCAAAAAGTTGTTCACCAAAATCATCATTGACCAAACATAATTATTTAGCCAGCATAATCCGTCCTCTTCATGCTGGTAAGCTTGAAAGTGATGGCAATTATGTTACTAGTTAAAGTTTGTACATTAATGGTTGGTCATAGAAACCAAGGATCTTTAACTAATCTTAGACAAGAGAGTGAGTATTTAGTGGGCTCAATCAAGCCCTTTTAGCTTTTGGTTTGGACGGAGACTTTGATCACTTTTCCACTATTATTGGCTTGTTCGGTAACGTAGATGGTACCGATGGACAGTATTAAAGAAGAAAATACTGTTCAATTCTGCGTACTAAATACGCCTTATATTTACTTTACTTTGCCCTTAAGAGTATCAATGGGGCTTGAGATTCTCCAATTGGTGGGGAAACTGGGAATTTTATATATATGATGCATACATTAGTGTATCTTGGTAGGTTTTGTTGTTGTAGACCTTGAGTCATCATTTGAATGGATTTATTTTAACAGAATTAGAGCTGTGCTTCATATACTATTCTTTGCTTTTATGCCATGATTTCGATATAAACAGGAGTAATTATTAATGAAAAGGCAAAATAGCAATGGAGGCCCGCAAACTTGTTATCCGAACAACAGTTTTGTTTCCGACCTAAATCGTGCCCTTCAGGCATTTTTGGTTTGAATGCATAATTTGATCAGATTTTGGCTTGTTCAATAAGGCGGACTATAAAACATGATACTGCTAAGGAGAAAAAGACGTTATAAATTTGTCCATTATATTTCATTGTATCAAACTTGTATGATTTTTGGTTTGTTCAATAACATCGATTGTAGATAAGTACTCAAACTACTAAAAGAGAAAAATAAGTTAAAATCTTGCCATTATGCTTCTTTGTATCAAAACCTACAATTTTTGACAATTCAAGTTGAAGTATAACTCCTACCTATCACAAGTAAGATATCAATTCTGTTGTTCAATAACATTGATTGTATCGAAGTGCTCAAAAATTAAAGAGAGGAAATAAGTTATAATTATTCAATCCTGCGTGCCAAAGAAGCACTACATCTAATATAATTTCCCCCTAGAATATCAAATGGGGGCTAGAAATTCTCCACAATGGTGGGTAGTTCTATATGAGTGCATATCTATGCTTTTTACATAGAAAATATATTAATGTATCTTGGTAGATTATGTTATTGCAGACCTTCATTTATCATTTGGAAGATGATTTATTTTAATAAGATTAAAGGTAGTTTCATAAATTATTCTCTTTCTTTTACATCATGAACAGTGATTTTGATAGAAAAAGTAATTATTTTATGAACAAAATTATGAGGTGAATAAGCAATTAAAGATACCAACCGATCTTACTTTCCATGAATGGTACCTACCATGCATGGCCTGTGTCTGCCATTTAAACTGCATCTCATTAGACCACTCTCACCTATCATGCAAATATTTAAAGAAGTGCAAATAAAGTCAAATCAGAGCAAATTATCATTTTCTTTTTCTTATGTGTCAATTATCGTCTAAAAGTTTAAACAATTAAAATTTATTATTAAAATAAAAAATTTAAATAATATATATGTGACTCTTTAACAGTCTACACTTTTAGACGAGATATAAAATAATATCCTTTATGTTCAAATCCTGCTTATTTACTGAAAGTTTTTATGTTACGTTTTGACGGGAAAAATGAATATGACCTACACATGAGGGTTGGCTATTGAAGGCAATTTAAATGATATATATGGTCATTTTCAACAACTTAATTTTTTAGATCAAGTGGTTTCAATATTTATCTTCAATATGTCCGTCAAATGCAAGTCAAATATATTTGTTCATAAAAAATATGTGCACAATAAATGGTTGGTGAGACCTTACGATAACATGTTTAACTAGGTCCGCGATGAGCCCATTCGATCTTATTTCCTTCGGTACCAAAAATCAATTTGGTCTAGTTTTCTTGGACCGCTATTTAACCAACCGGTCTGTCGTAATTGAGATTGAACTTTTAAAAATAGAGAAATATATTTAGATTTTATGTTTCAACAAAAACATAATAACATATGTTTACAGATTATACGCTACTAAACCTTATCTAGCGGGCCTACAATTAAGCTACTCAAGGCATAATAGCCAATGAAGAAAATAGTCACCAAAGTCACTAGATAATCACAATTAGAGTTTGTAAATATTCTTGTATACGAGTAATATCAATTAAGCAATTGATTATCCAAGAATAAAATATATCACATCAGAATTTTATAGTTGATTCTAACAAAATGCCGACATATTATAATTGATTCTAACCGATTACTTGCGGGTTTATGAAACTTTTGAGATGTAAAAAATCTGTTGGTGAATGAATTTATAAACAAAAACTTCCTTTGTTAACTTTCAAATCTGGATGGAATCCAGTTTGTCAATAGATCCCGCCTCTACTATTCCCTGTGTGCAAATTACCTTTTAACTTGGAACTCATGCGTTAAAGATGCAAAACAGAAGAATCTCTAAGCAAAGGCCGGGGAGGCTGCGATCGTACGTACTCCAATGCTCAAGTCAAACGAAACGTGCTAAGAAATTATTAAGTTCGAGAGTAACATGGACAGAGAAGAAAAATGGAAATCTGGGTTTATATTTTTAGAGTGAGTGTACCAATTTCTTTCTTACCTTCAAGAGCGTGAGAATTTATAGGCAAAAGGAATGAGCCTGGAGTATCTTAGATACTTGACATGCAGTTATATCCTAGCAGCTTAAAAGTCAAGCGCCAAAGTGTCATATCCCAACGATCATAGGTCTTTCACCTCCCACACTTCGTCCTAGGTGAGAAAGAGTGAATTTGACTTCCAACCATCCTACCAAAGATGTCACATCAATCACATCGCACATGGCTCAAAAGTCGAATTACAAGGTAAACCTCTTCGAAGTCAGGACACATCCAATGTGGCTAGGGGTTGGGTCCTGGTTAATCGCATCAAACAAGAGAGTGACAGATTTGCATGCAGCCACGTCACTTCAGAGGTTGTTAATAACGAGGCAATGCGCTACGCTCTCACATCCAATGTGGCTAGGGGTTAGGTCCTGGTTAATCGCATCAAACAAGAGAAGTTACAGATTTGCATGGAGCCATGTCGCTTCAGAGGTTGTTAATAACGAGGCATTGCGCTACGCTCTCAATGCCTCGGACTATGAGGTGACTAATGCGATGGTAGATTGCCTCATCTCCTCAAATTATAGTTTCTTGTGTAGCATTTTGCATAACTAGAAGCCATGTGGTCTGCTATGCAGGTAGAAGGATAACAATAGTCCCCTAAGTCAAAGGTCTTGACTATTTATATGAGGCTTTCGACTTTGATAATAGTAGGGTTTGACTATATATTCAGATCTTGTAAAGATCTATCATAAAGATGGGCTTCTGCTGCACCGAAATATGCTTTTTTGCTTGCTCAATCGAAGCATCACAAATATTCCTCAAGGTTAGAGCAAGATTATTTTTACAAGACATTGGACTTTAGAGAATGAAGCTTTGTTGCTGAGGCGGGACAAATTGTTCTCCATGAGGACATGGTTCTTAAAGAAGGGATGACGTCCCATTTAAGGACGAAGCTCTAGAAGAAGAGAAGAAATGGAACTCAAGGTAATGTTTGAGGCCAAGACTAAAGGCGGCATATGACAAGAAGTGATAAGAGGCATGCAGATATTCATGAATTTGAATTCACAATTGGAAGGGCTGTTCCCTGCATTAAAACAATGACGGAAGATGATGATGATAGACAAGTAAGGTGATTTGAAAGAGTTTTGCTACATTACCAGGGCGGCCCTGGTAATGAGGGCCAGCTGGCCCCTTGGCATTAGCTGGCCCCCCATTACCAGGGCTCATGTGGCCTTGGTAAAGCAGAATAGTCTGATTTAGAATCGAGGTCATGTGCCACCGTGTGTGCATAAAAGGCACCAATTAATCTGGACTTTTCATTTGAATAATATTTTGGCACCCTTTATATTCAATATAAAAGAATAGACTAAGCGTCGTCTGATTTTGATCTAATGGTTGTGATTGATGGGGCCTTGCCTATATAAAGGCCAAGGGTTTCATTTCAACTCTTTTACTTTGCTATATCTGAGTCATTTATATTTCAAGCATTTCCATAGAGAAAAAGGTGATTCTCGGCAACCTTCCATCAAAATTCCTACAAGCAACTAGCAACTAGAGTTTTAGGTACACTTCTGTTTCTAAAATCACATTTCATCAGTCTTGTACTGTTTTTTTTCTTTATTTCCCATATTTTTCTCAAATCATAAATAGCATCCTAGTTGCACACTGTTGGAGAGTCAATTTTAGACACCTCCACTTTGCCCATTAACGTAGTATATTCGAAAATAGAGAGAGAGAGAGAGAGAGAGAGAGAGCCCTTGTTGAGGAAATCTAAGCAATCAAAAGGCAAAGATAAGACCCAATCTTAGGAGGCTTTGGTGAAGTAACACCAAAATCCATCCAAAGTCGGTTGATGATGCCCAACAAACAAACTCATAGTTAAAAGAAGATGCGACAGAGGCCTAACAAAAGGTCGACGATGACTTGAAGAGGCTGGCAATAGAGAAGTGTTGTGAAACCAACCATCGGATTGAGACGTTGAAGTTATATGACACAATAATAAATTATTTGATCAAGTAAAAGAATAATAAAGACAAGAAATATGGCAAATGAATTAAGAGATTTTATTGACCCAAGAATAGAGAAAATTACAATGGATCCTATAATTCTAGTAATCTATTTTCTTACATTTATAAATTATATAGAAGAGCCTAATATTTATAGGAAATATGTAGGGGATGTTCAAACTCTCTTAGTAGAGTTGTTAATGAAGTAGGATGTCAAAAATTGAGTCCAAAACGAAAAATGAGAGAAAAATGCGAAAATCCGAAACAAGTCAGGTGGTGCCAGGACCGGGCTGCGGCGCCTAGTGTGTTGCCCACTTTTTTTTTTTTCAAATTGTTTTCTTCGTCTCAAACTCTTCTTCAAATCCAATACCAATTTTCAACTCCCAATGAGCTTCCAAAATAGAACTTCAACTTGACATATGACTCCAACAACATTCTAAACTTGAATTCTCNGTCTGCCCAAAAAATAATTTTTTTTTTGCTACAAGTTTTTTCCATCTCGAACTCTTTTCAAGTCCAATACCAGTTTCTAACTCCCAATGAGCTTCCAAAATAGAACTTCAACTTGACATATGACTCCAACAACATTCTAAACTTGAATTCTCCTTGATGTGCACTTCAATTAGAATTCTTCAATACTTCAAATAAGAAATTCGGGTCACACCCAAATTCTAACAATCTCCACCTTGACATGAATTCCACCAAAGAATGAACTGGCTTCTTCAACAATAACCCAAAAAATTAATTTCTCCAACAAAACACAATACTCCACACCTTCCAATGAATTCAACCACTACTCTTGTAGAATTATCCCCGATTCTCAAAAATCATAATGATTTTATAATTTACCAAATTGGGCTGTAACACACCCCAAAGCAGAATCAAACCCAAATGCTTTTAAAGAAGGCCCCTTGTCAGATTGTACACCTTTTACTCCACTTAAAGTATGCTCAACAAAATCAGCATTCACATACCCTTTTTCACTTGATCCGTTCCTAATAATTGAATACAATGGCACCGCAGGTGATGGTGGCAAAGCAACATTATCCATATCTCATGGAATCTTGAGTAGTATTCTTCAAATTCGACCCTTTACGAGCTCTAAAAGGTATTGTACCAAACTGAATGTCCACCATGGTACTTAACCGGTGCTGATTGGCTCTTCTAGATTCTACACAACCCTTTAAGATGTATAAATGAGACCTTTTCTGTCCCTATAATACAACATGGGCACCCTTACAATCCTTCAAAACTTCACATCCACAAAAGAACTCATAACTTTTTAAATCAAGGATAGAGAACGAGATGAGATTTTTCTTTAAGTCCGGAACATGTCGAACCTGGCCAAGTGTTCTAATTGTTCAATCCAAAAGTTTCAATATGATTGTACCAATTCCAGCAACCCGACAATATGCATTTTTTCCTATATCTACGACACCTTTGGAAATAATTTCATATGTAGTAAACAAATCCTCATTAAGATACATATGAAACACACATGTTGAATCAAGAATCCAATTCTCATCTGATTTGGACTCGACGTCAGAAATAGCCAAGAGATCTCCATCAATGTTTTCCATGAGGTCTGCTTCGCCTGAAGTCTCTGATTGCTTCACATATTGACTTGCAGCCAACCTTTTTTTATTCTGCAATTTGTAACAATCATTCTTCATGTGCCCATTCTTCTTGCAGTAGTTACGAATCTGATTATTGAACTTAGATTTCGATCTGTCCCTTCTAGTACCACCATGAGCAACCTGGCATTCTCCATCTCTGGTCTGAGAAACCAAATGCTTCATCTTCTTTTTTGAATATAAAGTATCATACACCCTCTCTATAGTGAGAATATCACAACTATACAAAATTGTATCTCTAAATGAAGAAAACGAAGGGCAACGAACACAATAGATCAAGGCCAACTCTTTTTCATCATACTCTATTTCCGAAGTTTCCAAATCAGGGACGATCTCTTTAAATACAGCCATGTGATCTTCCAATGATATTCCTTCTACCATTCGATGAGAGTATAAACGCTGCTTGATGTTCAACTTGCTTGTCAGACTTTTAGTCATGCACAATTGCTTCAGCTTCAATCATATAGCAGCTATGGAAACCTCTTGCTAAACTTCCTGAAGAATAGTACTCGATAGATGAGGATGAATGTGAGAAACTGCATTCTTATCCTTCCGTAATTTCTCCTCCGAGGTCAAAATTCCAGGCATCTTGTTAACTTCCAACGACGCATCATCCAAATTCAGTTGTGCGAGTACAATATACATCTTAACCTGCCATAGCGAAAATCTAGTTCTCCGATCTAAAAGCGGAATATCATACTTCATAGAAGCCATCACAGACAAAAACCTCGAACAAATCAAACTTACGCTTTGCGGAACTGCTGAATCTAAGCTTTGATACCACTTGTTGTGAAATCAACCACCGGATTGAGATGTTGAAATTATATAACACAATACTAAAATATTTGATCAAGTAAAAGAATAATAAAGACAAGAAATATGACAGCGAAATTAAAAGATTTTATTGACTCAAGAATGATGGAGAATAGTGAAAATTACAATGGACCCTATAATTCTAGTAATCTATTTTCTCACACTTATAAATTGTATAGAAAAGCATAATATTTATAGAGAACATATATGGGATGTCAAAACCCTCTTAGTAGATTTGTTGATGAAGTAGGGTGCCAAAAAATCTAGTCCAAAACGAAAAAGGAGAGAAAAACGCAGAAAAACCCGAAACAGGTTAGGTGGTGTCGTGGCTCCCATGCTCGGCGCTGTGGCGCCGAGTGTTCTGCCCAAAATTTTTTTTCAAATTGTTTTCTCCATCTCAAACTTTTCTTCAAGTCTAATACCAATTCTCAACTCTCAATGAGATTCCAAAATAAAATTTCAACTTGACATTGGACTCTAATAGCATTCCAAACTTAAATTCTTCTTGATGTGCACTTCAATTAGAATTTTTCAATACTTCAAACAAGAAATTCAGATCACACCCAAATTCTAACAAGAAGGTTGAGGCTTTGAGGAAGGGTGATCAACGAAATTCAACAAGTGTATGGTATAATAGTCACATAATAAAGAGAGAGTAAAGAATCGTTACCCCCAAAGGGAGGGCGATCGATGAAATTCAACGAGTGTACAGTATCATAGTTAAATAATAAAGAGTGAGTAAAGAATCCTTATCACGAAAACTAAGTACTTAATTAATCTAATTTCTAAGTAATGTCAAATTTAATCGAATAATAAGATTTGTGGAGGAGTTTTACATTTTCAATCTAATATTTATACCTAAACTAGCTAATAAATTGGAAGTGTTATGAAACTCAAGTAATTGATAAATATTAGGACCTTGAATCCTCTACTTTCATCCATTTTAATTTCAATATATAATTTAGACACATATTTGAATATGAAGATCGATGTTCCTAATTCGTTTAATAATATGTCGAGTAGAACTTAAAATATACTCATATGTGATATTCCGAAATCTCTATGAAAAATGCAAACATATAAAGAAGCATTAAAATTACAAGAACATCATGAAAGATCACGCAGAGTATAACGTTATATCTCTATCTTCTATCGAAGTTTACCATGATTATTACCACGTGGCAAATTCATATTCATTCTCTCGAATGTCAAAAGAAAATCACAAAAAATAACTAGTGATTGATTAATTGAAAAACATGAAGTACCTAATAATCATTCAAAACCATATTTATACTTGCTTTAATGTAAAAAAATATGGAATTAATACCAAAACTTCATAAGTGAGGTTCAACATTATTCTGGC
>CAIGRP010002627.1:677-16345 GCA_903798385.1 Fraxinus cuspidata
GGATATGCTTGATCTACCCAATCAGGATACGGCTTTGTGTACATTGGTCTAGTAACCGGACGTGCCCCAAAAGCCATCTGATCCTGTATTATTTCCATAATTTGATTCCTCAACATAACGTTGGGATCATATGGAACTCCTACAGGTTGATTCATTGGTGGAACTACTTGAGGCCTGACATTTGGTCCTTAGTTTGTAGTAAAAACACCGTTATTTAAACCATTATTACCATTAGCCTAAGTATTTCCACCATCTTTAACACGTGGGGCGTTCTGTCCATTAGTTTGGACATTGTCTCTCGTCCATTGGTTTAGACATTGTGTGAAAGTAATTTCCCATACTTGGCATTATCGATTGACATATTTGGTCCACTAACTTATTCATGATTTCATTTAAGGTATTACGTTGTTTAGCCATATTATCATAATGCATATTTCTATTTTGAGTGAACTTTTCCAAATTATGAACCTTTTGGAAATTTACCTGTTCAACGACATCTTGCGTGAGTTCACCAAGCAGTGTACGCATGGTTCGAGGACTCAATTCTGTCATGGGCTCGTAACGACTTTGATTATGTCCTTCCGATTGTGTAGTATTCTGCTGCTCCTCATATCGTTCGACCACAGACTGGACTATTCGTTGGCTTGCCGGCTCCTTATCATAGTTTTTCTGAGGCATATTGTTTTACTTTATGTATCTTCAAACACCAAGGTCCCACCGGCATGCCAAATTGTTTCGCGCGGAAAANAGACTGGACTATTCGTTGGCTTGCCGGCTCCTTATCATAGTTTTTCTGAGGCATATTGTTTTACTTTATGTATCTTCAAACACCAAGGTCCCACCGGCATGCCAAATTGTTTCGCGCGGAAAATCGGGCCTTGCTAACAATTAGAAGAAGGTTCAAACAATTGTGTGATGAACAACAACCTCTTGAGACAAAGTACCAACGAATGGTGCTTTATTTGTGAGATCACAACCTACAAGAAGCGAAATGCCTCCAAGGGGCACAAGCATACTGAACTTACAAAGTAATTGGCGATAAAAAAGATAATGAAAGAAATTACATAGTTCTCTGTTTGATTTGATCTCCTTTTCTTCTATGTTCTTTTTTCTCTTTATATTCCTTTGACATTTTTCCTTGTAATGTTATTTGAGAAACTATTAAAAAACTGCTTATCGCCCAATAACCACCAACTTTTTCCATGATAAATGACTTGTCAATAACTGATGCTTATCGTCCTGTAACCACCCACTTTTTCCATAATGGATGATTTGCCAAAAAGCCATCCTTAATCGCTGTTATTATTCTTGACGTTAAACTGTTACTGATTGAGGTTCTTAGATTGTGGAATGAACCATTTCAATAATCGTCGCTTTAAATAATAATAATAAAGGGGCTGTGCTCTCTTGGATCTTGGGCGTCTTGCATTCCTGGGCGATGAAGCTCGCTTAGACCTTGGGCGTCTTACCGGCTTGGGTGATGATGGGCCCCCGCTATATGACTCCGTCTTGGGTACTGTCTTGAGACTTTACATGGTTTCGTTTGGGTCCATCATTCGAATTTCTTAACCTTCCATATTTGGGTCATTTAATTGTGCCTCATTTTTATGCGTCAACACAACCACATTGCAGTATTCGAAATGTGTTCAGTTTCAAACAACTACAAACCAAATCAAAGAACACATAGGTAGATGGAAAGACAGAAAATACTTCACAAACTGACCCATAGATAATTTACCCATATAAGAACACAATCGAACAAATTCCAGATGAAAGTGGTCCTAATTCCACGAATCGATCGAAAATCATTTCACCACTAATACCTAATCACATCGCCTCTTTTAGTTCCAAATTTAATCCGCACCCACTAATACCTAATTAGATACATTCTTTTCATAAGACAATTGTACATCTCCTGCTCTATGAAAATTTAAAAGAAAAATTTACATTATTTTCCCCATTCTCTCACCTGGGTTCTTCAATGAGAAGACTAGGTGCAAACGAAGTCCAAGATGCGCAGGTATAAGCAGATCAAGTTCTACAAATTCAAAGGGAGACACAGATGGAACGAAGAACAATAGACGAATGAAGGAAGAAGCAGACGAATCGAAGAACAACTGAGAAGAACACATTAATGAAACTTCACGATTTAGGGCTTTTTTGTTTTGAGAATTTTTTTTTTTAATGTTTGGCATCGGATGTAACTGGATTCGATTTATTAAGGTGGGTTGGGTAAATTAATATTGCCATTTGAGTTGGGATTTATTTGAAATTTGGTGTAAATTAATTGCAAAGGACAAAGAATGTTGCTAAAGAATATATTTTCGTAAGATTCAAAAAATGTTGGCTATTTATTAAAAGTTTCAACAACAGACAATAAATGTTGCTATTGAGCCAAATTTTAGCCATGTTTATAAAACCATGCAAAAAATTAAACTTTTCGCAACATTAAAAAAATGTTGTAAAAAGTAAAACTTTTCGCAACAATCAATGAACGTTGAAAAATACTACATATTAAGAGTTTCAGAAACTAATACTGAACGTTGCTATATAACCATTTTTAACAACATTAAAAAAACGTTGCAAAAAATAAAACTTTTCGCAACATTTACAAAACGTTGCAAAATGCGACATTAGCAACATTCATTTAAAAAAATATTGCCAAATCTCAATTATATTAACCAATGACAACATTCACTTATTAAAATGTTGCGATAGATCCCTTTAGCAACACTCAATTAACAAAAGTTGCATTTTTAATGTTGAAAAAAGCTATTTTTGTTGTAGTGATATATCTCAATTTTATAAGGAAAGTAATGTTGAAAGTATAGTAATTATTTCAAAATTTAGTAACTTCTTGAAAACGATATTGGAAGTACAATGATCATTCACATTATTACCCCATAGTAAGAAAAGAATATATTTTCGTAAGATTCAAAAAATGTTGGCTATTTATTAAAAGTTTCAACAACAGACAATAAATGTTGCTATTGAGCCAAATTTTAGCAATGTTTATAAAACCATGCAAAAAATTAAATTTTTCGCAACATTCAAAAAATGTTGTAAAAAGTAAAACTTTTCGCAACAATCAATGAACGTTGAAAAATACTACATATTAAGAGTTTCAGAAACTTATACTGAACGTTGCTATAGAACTATTTTTAACAACATTAAAAAAACGTTGTAAAAAATAAAACTTTTCGCAACATTCACAAAACGTTGCAAAATGCGACATTAGCAACATTCATTTAAAAAAATATTTCCAAATCTCAATATTAACCAATGACAACATTCACTTATTAAAATGTTGCGATAGATCCCTTTAGCAATACTCAATTAACGAAAGTTGCATTTTTAATGTTGCAAAAAGCTATTTTGTTGTAGTGATATATCTCAATTTTATAGGGAAAGTAATGTTGAAAGTATATTAATTATTTCAAAATTTAGTAACTTCTTGAAAACGATATTGGAAGTACAATGATTATTCACATTATTACCCCATAGTAAGGTTACTCTCGCTTTGAGAGCGTGAAAATATCATGTTCATCATAGTGTATGACCATAACCACGATTTGCCATTTTTTCTTTAAAAGAAAGATGAATAAAAGAAAAATAACATAAATTTTATGTTTGTTTGGCTAACCCGAGTGGATAATCATGATTAGCAAATCAATAGTTTGACTCTCTTTCTCAACACATTATCATTGAGTTCTTGATTGTAACCAAGTTTATTTGGAGTCAAAGTTTCCTAAAACCAAAGCTAATTCCACTTCTAGAATGATGAAATCTATTAATTTATATGAAATAAATGACGTCACCAACGTCATCTAAAGATAGTAGCGACTTATTAACAATTGATAAAATTATGTAAATTGATTGACAACTAGAAATTCATAGATCGTCTCAAGAATAGTCCTTAGTTATTGTCACTAAAATCAATGATGATCTCTATTAATGACGAATAACAATATTCTAAGAAGAAACACATCGAAGGTCATTAAAAGCACCTCTTTTCCTTTTAAATTCATTAAGCCATCGGTTTCAATTATATCATAATGGTAATTAAAAAAATTTCACCTCTGGCCAACTATTTCTCTTCCCTTTTATGTTCCTAGACCTACTCCTAGGTTCCCATTTATAGGGCACCTTAGTAACATAAAAGCTAAACAAACCTTAGTAAGCTACTTGACACGTTATATTTTTAGGACACTTCTTGCGGCACTATTGAATAGAATTTTCAATATTATGAAAGAAATTTCATTATTCTTATTTAATTTTATCTAGTGTTATCCAAATTCTTATAGTAACTTATATTAAATTTTGGTTGTTAATTAACATAATTAAATTAGATCTTTTGAAAAAAATCATTAAATTGAACTAATAAAAAATCCTTTAATCGACTCCAAATTTTAAAATTTCTCATTAGTTCCAATTTTTTTACAATCAAAATCTCAATATTCTCACGCATTAATAATTGAAACTTAAAAAAAGTCATTCTTGTCAAAAAAATATATTAAAATTTAATGAACCGTCACACATGAGACAACATTACAAAGTATTAGATTTGATCATTCTTAGAATTATCGTCACATATTTATATTGTTTGTAAATATATGAAAAGGTCAATTAATTTATAAATTTTCGATGTAAAAGCTAATTAAAATGTAGCAAGAAGATCATATTTTCATTAGTAAAATCATATTCAAATTATTTTATTGTTTAGCCTCAGTTTGAGAATAATTTATAAACTGTTCAATTTATAAATAGAGAAAAACGAATAGGGGATAAATAGATAGTAATTGAGGCTTTATTATGTGATTCAAAATGATAATTGATTATATGTAGATGATTTATAACGAACCTACATGTCGTGATACCTATATTTCAAATAGCACTTTTCGTCGTCTTTCTTGATCTTAGTTGTCTTCTTCAGTTTATGTAAGTGATTGTTGGAACTAATCGGACCATGACATTAAAATTTTAATGATTAATGTAACAGGCAATTATAATTGAATTAAGTAAATTGGAGAAGTCTTCAATAAAAAGTCCATAGGATGTTAAAGCTCATTAGATTTTATTAAGAATAAACAATGAAAGTGTATCCCATGTTGGAAGTTCAAAAGTTTTATAACTTGTTTATATGGTTGTGAACCTTTTAGAGATAATAATTTGATACTACGTTAATGCCCATTTGCGTTTGCGAATAAGACCCTGTATTGCAACCAATGGCCCATGGGCCCCGGTCCCCAATCGTATACGCAATAAAGGTCACAAAGTTAATTTAGAGGCTCACTATTTCACTTGGCATGTACATATCGTTTCAAGGAATTGTGGAGCCTTATATATTTCAAAAAGGAATCGTGGTTCAATGAAGTGACAGGTAGTGAGTTAGTGAATTGGGATTTGTGTGGCAATGAAGGTTGTACGCGTATGGCGTCTTCAAGGAAAAAAGATGTGACAACTGTAAATTGAAACCAAACGGTACACCCATTCTCAAGAGATACTTAAAATCCATAAAAACGGGAACCATTATTCTGTAAATCCTACACCAAATCAATTTCAAGTTAAGAATTGATTTCTAATTCTCTCATCTCTTAGAAAGATAATTATGTCCATTTTAATTTGCTGGAATAAATTTTTGTTCAATTAATTTGAAGATTAAAATTTTTTCCAAGCAATTTAAAGTTCGAGTTTTATTTCATTAGAGAAGAGTAGACAATATATTGGTTCGACACAAAAGGTTTAATTCCTAAAAATAATTTGAATGGAATTTTGGGCACAATTTAAGAGATTATATATGTCATTAATTTGACAACAACTTGGAGAGAAGAAAATGCTACATACGATTGAATAGCTGACACACAATATCAAACGATGTGATTAATGACATGTAGCAGTCTGAGCCAGTTGGCAAATTTTTAGGCACACTTTAAGAGATTAGGAATCCCTAACTTGAGATCCACATAAAGAAAAATTAATCACGTTTTTCATTCATAACTGTAGAAACTTTTTTCAATTCATTGTAATCAATAGTCTAAGACAGATTATAAGTAACTTTTTTAAGAGAGATAATGACGAGGATCACAAAATGTACATAACAACGAGTACTTATTTTGATGTCATATTATTTTCGTTGGTAGAGAAATATTTGACATGTACTTTTAAGATCCACTTATTGATTGTCATTTTTGTTGAGCTTTCAAAATCTCTATACACCAATGATGAGTAATTATTTTTGTTATTATTGTTGAATTAGCATGCAATAAATCACATTCATAGGGTCAATAGTTATTGTCACGCCTCTTTCTCAGACCATCTATAAATGAATTTAAAGTTGTCAATCAAGTTGCATAATTGTAACTAACTATATATTGATAAGTTACCTCTATCCTTACATGACATCTATGATATCATTTCATATAAATTAATTTACATCACTTATATAAAGAAAATCAACTTTGATTTAAGAGAATCTATTCAATATTCTTGACTTGATTGCAATCAAGAATTCAAGGTCACATGTCGAGCAATGGAGTCAAACTCAATCCAATTTCCAAACACAATGGTTTGATTGGGTTAGCCAAAAATATAGAAAATTACTATTATAATTCTTTCTTCATTTTATTTCTGAAAATAAAAAAAGTGACAAATCATGATTATAGCTAAATTCAATGACAAGTCATCTTATTCTCTCACTCTAAACACAAGCGACGCTGTTCGCAACAATCATTATATTTTAAAGTTTCTCTACTTAATTGTCAAACATCGTTTCACAAGTAAGATTGACGTAGTTTCACCTCATTGAACCAACTTTGGTTTGCACATAGGCCAAACTCTTAAGCAATGAGATAACATAACATTATTGATGCAATTACTTAGTCGGAGTAATCAAATTATATGACCATGGCATATCTTTTTGTTCTAAACTCATGTAGCCAACGACTTGCCAGTTTTCGTCTCTTTTTCTTTTATCTCCCCATCTTTAATTTTTGTTGTAGTTTAAAAGAAATATGTTTGTTAATTAATTAAGCTTTGAACCACTAGTAGATTTTGTTGAGTTTTGTACTTGATTAGTTTGGCACAATTGTCGAGTTCTTACACAGAAAAATGAAAAGCAAACGGACAATAATGATCCAACCGTTTATATGAGACAAATTATTTTTTCAAACAGAAAAATTATTAGAAATTTTCAAAGAGAAATAATGATAGGATCACGAAATGGACATAATAATGAATACTAGTTTTGAATGTGCGGTTGAAGTTATAATTTGACATTGATTGAGTACTAGAACTAAGGGTTCGTTTGATTGCAAAAGTGGAATTTGAGTGGAAAGAAAATGAATTATAAGGAATTGAATTGCCTAGAATTATTTTTCTGAGAATTGTCAATTAATTGTGTTTGATTTGTATAATTTTTCATTTGGAAAATGTTGAAAATTTGGATCTTTTCGTATTTGTTTGGCTTCGTTTTCCATGGAAATTGTCCATTAAAGGGAATTTTTTCACAATTGGGGATACAATGTTTCCATTGCCAAAAAAGAAGAAAAAAATTCCTAGAAAACCATTTTTCCACCAAAGTGGAGGAACAATATCACTCTTTTTGTTATCGATCAAGACAGGTATCTAGGTAGTTAGTTCTTCCTATCCGACTCGTAGGAAGCACTGCTATAGAACTAAGAGAAAAGATAGAGCCTGATCGAGCCCACCCTAGAACTCAAGGCCAAGTTAGTATATGAAAGATTATAGTTGACGCCTTCCTTCACTTTTGTTGAAGTTAACTTATAATCTATTAGTAATAGTTATTATTAGGCTCTATAAAAACGATCTACTAATCACCTTTACAGAAACAGTAACTATTGCCATTATATTGTAAGCTAACTTCAACCGACGTGGAGGAAATCATCAGCCATTATCTTCCCTAGACTAGCTTGGTCTTGAGTGCTAAGGTGGATTGGATCACCATTCAACAATTGCAGTCCCCTTGTATCAACTGTTATGATATTTGAAAGTTCAATTTTCAACTCGACTTCTCTTACGATATTGAAATAAGATCATAAGCTTGATGCCAATGCCACCTATACCATAACAACGAAAAAAAACTTTGAATCAAACTGTAAAATAAACTTGCGTGAACTATATGATATAATATTACCTAAATAATTGGAAGGTTTGGTGGAGATAAATCAGAGCGAACTGCAATGAGAAACTCTTCTAATATTTTCTAGTACAATTTGTATGCCTTGTATTTTTCATATAGCTCTCACCTTGATATCATATAAGGGAACGAATTTCTCCTTTATCTTCCAATGCTGTCTTAGACCTTTTCATGAGTTTATCATATAGACCCGAGCCTCGTCTCCACTCCAATCTTGAGGTTCCACCAATAGCACAAGTAACAAAACCTACCCTAATACGTGACTTAAAGGGCCAACGAAGTGGTTGGGAGCATAAGGCTCTACCTATGGCTTGCCTGCTCAGGGACAAAATTAAGACGTTTTGTATGGGCGAGAATGATTGAGATCCCATGTACTCTAAGGTTGGTATGGGAATCATAATCATAGAATATCATGTGAAAGGGAGTATCATGTGAAAGGGAGTATATGTCGTGCAAAATCTTGTCTATTAACTTTCTACAAGCATTCGCAAGAAATGTTATAATACATAGCTAGCTAATTTCATTGAGTTAAAAAGTTATTCTCCACCAACCTTAGTATATTTTGATGGTGATTATTAATATTAATTAAAACGGCTCATAAAAGTTAGGTTAATCTAATTTAATTAATTAATAAATAAATTGTTATAAGATATGTCTTGTAATTTTTTAGTGATTTTTTTATATGTATTATAAATGATAAAACTTTAAACATATGTATGTTTGTTTTTCTTCATTAAGCCTTTTCAAGATGACATCATACTAAAACAATGACGGACAATCAGGAACGAACCGTCATTGATATTAAAGAAATGAACAAAATATTACTTTTTCTAAAGGAAAGCTAAGCTAATGTTCAATTTAGGTATCTGATAAAAATGTAGGTCAAAGTACCAATTCATTTTAACAATATAGTTCATAGGACCACAACTTTTATCAAATTTTTAACCACACATATAATTAATTTTATCAAAGTCTACTAAAAATTTGAATTTTAGCAAAACCAATCAAGGGACTCAAATATAAGCTGTCGCTTGTGACTAATATGTTTAAAAATTCTGGTAAGAATAAAACTTAAATTTCAGTTGCAATTCTTTAAAATCATGAATAATGTTCTAAAAGAACATTGAATATAAATAATAAGTGTGCACAAAATTAATTGTTATTTTTATAAAACTAAAGGAACAAGAGATAAATAAGATAAAAGAATAGAGAGTCAAAATTCAAGTGTATATTTTATTGAGAACCAAAACTTCATTTTTATGGAGTTCAAAACAATCAATGTATAATAGACTCATTTGGAGTAGATAGAACTTATCTAAGTAAACTAACAAGATTAAATAATCAACAATAACTATCTCACAATTTTACGATACTTTTCCTTCTGCCTCATTAAAAATCTACTTTGGCAAAATCAAGAGGATTAAAAATATCTAACGAAGGAAAAATAGTATAAATAATTATAATAAAATTAGAGTAAAAAGATGTTGAAGAAAATATAACGGGATAAAACTTGAACGAAGGAAAAAGGAGTACATAATACTCAACCTTATTTCAACTAATGAAAATTTTTGTTTGTCATTCATGACTTGTAAACCAATGTCTTCAATATCGTAATTCTTGAAAAATTTGTTTCAAGTTGTCTTGTTATAACCTTCAAGAAATATCGTCTTCATAAAGATACTTATGAGTCTTTATTTGACTTGAGTCAGCATCATGATTTGTTGAAAAATAGATTGTATTACTATTCTCTTATGGAGTCGTACACAATTTGTAACATATAAAAGTATTACTTTGAAAGTTAATGTATTGAAAGTTACGAACATTCATTACACAAAAAATATGCCTCATTAAAATCTTACTAAGAAAAACCCCACGAGAAAAATTATAATGAGAGAAAGAGATAATATTATTCTTTTGAGTACGCTACAAGATTTGCCTAATTAAAAACCTTGATATAAAACCCAATGGACAAAAACATTTGTTAAGGAAAATAGAGTACAACGTAGATTTAGTTTCCCTCATGTTCATACATATTAAATCTCTCAAGGATAACTTGCACTTTCTATATTCTAAAGTTTCTATTGCAACACATTCGACATGGAAGTCGAAATATAGGAGTGGGCCATCGCATAAGATTGGACCCACTTCTTATATGCATTCTCTTTTTCAGTCATGGACTCACGGTTGGTTCGGATAAGGTCACGTTGCACAAAGTTATATTGTTCAGCAGTAATAACAATCACCAAGTTTCGTTTCCAATCAATCTAATTATCTCACACTGGCTAGTTCTTATCTAAAATGATAGACAATGTGTGGTTCAAGATTTCAGTGAAATAAAAATACAGTATCAAAATGAGCTTAATGTGAGGTGAATGTTTTGCATATGATGCATGAAAAATGCAAAAGCGGGTCCCATACAACTTTAAATGACGATTATGTAAATCTTATACATATCTATATATAGGAGAAGATAATGTGATTTATGGTTAAGCTGAGACCCTTCCTCTAAATTTAATATATCATAGCAACTCATGCAATATTAATTTAAGTGTGAGTTTAATATATATTTGTTAAAGGTGTATGACTCCTATATTGATGATTTTTAAATTTTCAAATTAACTATGTTACTTATACCACAATCGCAATTAATTTGTATTTAAAAATCCATCACCCAATTGGATCCAATCAATTAATCAAAATAGTGCAATCCTCTTTTGGAGAAGTCATAAATTATTAACACAAGGCATACACGTATTCTTACTAATGGATTAATAAGGGGTCGTAGGTTTATTAGTAATGTTTCCTCAAACACTTAGTATTTTTGTACTTTTTTAATTTTCAAGAAACAAATTCTAACCAGTTAAAATTGGTCCACTTGTAAAATTAGCTTAGAAAAGAAGAACAAATATTATCTATTATGCATGCCAATATAGTATTCAAAGTGGTGTATATTAGATCTACATGACATGTTTTATAATTACATTCATTCACAACTTAATTAAAGAAATAATTAAATTTTAAGTAGAACAAAATTTATAGCCTAAAACGTAGTCACAAATTACAAATTAATTAATAGGAAAAAAAATTTATATTTGCACTACTTCAAATTTTCTATATATACTACATATTTGAATATGTATTGAAAATACTATATAACATACATTATAATACAATAAATACTACTTCCCAAAGTTGACTCCCAAAACCAACATGTAACGGCAATTCTCATTCATCACGGTAATTAATTATCATTTCATAACATCAGCCAATTCTTAAAAAAGAAAAAAGGAAGATTGCGTGAATAACATTGCAGAATATTTCCTGGTTGTGTATGTATTACGAATTGGTGGAGCAGGCCTCTTTAGAAATTACATCCATCTACAAGCTGGTTGATTCAAAAGATTTGCAGTGTTTGGGAATTCCAAAAATTATATCAGTACTCCCAACCCTTTGTAAGATCACATACTATGACCTTGCATAATCATCGGCCCGTTTTGACAATTTTAATCAAGAAATTTACTCATATGTTGCAATAATCAGATAATATGTAATTAACTTTTTTTATGGTGTTTATTAACATACTATTGTATTGTGTAATTAACTTCTTTGACGGATTATAAACGATGTATGAAAATTAATCTGTTGAATTGTGTAATTAACTGTGACAATGAATTTACTCTAAGTGTGAGTTTTTATGGATCATCCACTCAATTTCCCTGTATTTGTTTCGTGAAATGATTGATGTAATTTGTTAGATAAAAACAACTTGTGTATCAACTATTTAACTCACTTCCTGAATGTATAACAAACACTATGGAATATCACATTTTCTTTTAAAGGAATTCATTACATCAAATGGTTATGAAATACATATGAATTCTATACTGCACTTCATGATGGCATTTAATACTAAAAAATACATTTTTGCTACATCTTCGAAAATTGGTTAATTAATGTGTACATGATTTGGACAAGTTGTAGGAATGGAGATCAAATGTCAACATATCTATGTTGGTTTTATGCACATATGGATCCGATGAACGTGCTAGTAATCACGAGAATAGATACATTTGGACTTCTCGTTCCGGTTGATCATGATAAGGGCTGAATTAAGCATGGATAGCACGGCTTCATGTCTCAAAATAGAGTACGTTTGGTGCCAATAAGTATAATAAATGATAGATTCAGTTCTACATGGAGTTGATAACATTAGCAACCCGTCTCCGTGTTGAAGCTGTAGGTTTGATAAACGACGACTCATCTGAACAGATTTCACATACAACAGAACCAGAGGGATTTAAATATCGTGGACTGATCTGCGCAGATATTAGATTTGAATAGTATGTGCGAATTGGCCCCATATCAGAGATGGATTCATTTCAACGGCAACTTTCTACTATTCCACTTCGATATTCATGTTTGTAAGTAAAGTTAGTTAGCATCATCGTATGTATGAATGACAAAATGATTAGACATGTATGATGTTGTAACCGTGACTCGAATGTGTTATGTAATACAAAGGTGTAGAGTTCTTGGGAGTAGATTGATAACTGATTTTGAAAACAAACTTGACAATGAAATGTAATGGTAATGAATATCGGCAAGACCGTGTACAATTTACTGTTATCAAACATCCATCATTTAGTAATTTGAAAATTACGAAACAGCAGAACTTTGTATGTGGTTAATATAATATATTTATGATTCATAATATGAAATGATATACGAGCATATTGTAATAAACACAGTATAATAACATTTGGGGTGGTTCAGTACCTAATGGAACACATGGGTATACAGTACACGAGAAGGTATAATTTTCATGTGAAATGTAATGCAAGTGAAGGAAATTTCATGTTTCCAAAATTTTTCATACTTTGAGGTCATATTTCAAAGTCAAAAATAAAAAATAAAAAATGAAACAACGGAAATAATGCATGATCAGTAAATGAATATGCAGTAAGAACACTGGCCACATCTCCTCCTAGCCTCAATTACAATAAGACCAGCCTGATTTGTAACAAAAATCAGCATATCGAAACTATTAGTGAAAATAAGATATATGTTTCATGTGCAGACGTAATGTGAGCTAAATGCAATGTGGGTTTGTATTCTGGAGTGGATATCTTCATTGTGCACGATTTAGGGATGGATTGAACGAAGACACAAAATGGTGTGCAAGAGAAGTTAGGTATTCAATTTTGGAATAATTCAATTTAAGGATAGACTTGGAATTTGATCTGAATCATTGGGATGTAAATAAAAGAGGGAGTGAGAGCCATTTGTTAATTATTTGTGGTGTAATTTCCTCTTACTAATTTATACAGAACATCATGAAATTTGATTCACATTGCAATAGCCCAGCTAAACTTCTTTAGCCCACATTATAATAAATTAAAAGGAAATATGTACCAGATCAATTAAGTTTAAAATTTCAAAAATCAAGTGTCAATTTAATATTCGAATTTTGAATAATAACATTATCAAATTGAATTAATCTACCCACTCAACCCCACCAAACCCCACTTCCGCTCACCCGCCTGGTGCCATCCCATCGTAGAGTTGTCGGCTTCCACCCATTGACATCCATCCTCACAGTTACCAGCTGCCAAATAACTTCATCGAAGGAAAGATAGAATCCACATAGATCATTGGCGACTTCTTCAATGGTGAACTAATCGCCGCTCAGCTACGATTGAGCATCATCGGCTAAGATAGTAAGGAGAAACGTAGACACCGTTGGAGAACATCGAGCATCGCCAGCGACTAATCATCTTCTTCAGAGATGATAGAGCGATGTTGGTATAATTTAAATCAAATTTTTTAAATTGAAAATTGAAAAACAACCCCTAGTGTAATTTACAAAGTACTCACCAGAGTAAATAACTCAATTCTCACTGCTAAAATATTGTTATTTGAATTCGTGACAAATTAGGAGAACTGAGGTCGGAGATATCAATGTCATGTGAAAAATATCTTTAATTTGTGACCTGTGACCTATGCACTTTGACATACCACCTGATATATGTGATCTATGACCTATGGATATTGATCTATGACTTACTCATAATGACTTGTGACATGTGGATATTGATCTATAACTTGTTCACGATGATGTGTGACATGTAGACATCAATCTATGATCTACGCACAATAACTTGTGACTTATGAACAAATTGTGAATCACCACAACCTCATAGCACAAGCACTAGCACCATAATGTGCAAACCACCACAATCACCTTCACCACCTTCATTTCGCCACAACCACCAATATAACACTCTACCACAACCACCACTATCGCACTACCACTACAACCACCACCACTGCTAACAACCCAACAACCAAGCAAATTACCAACGAGAAAATATTACAAAACCACCACAAAATCACCGTCAAACCATAAAAAAAAACACTTCCGACCACCACTTCAAGCACCTCATCCCACGTCCACTAGAACCATCAGAAAAACCATCAACAAAATAGTAAAATGGGCTACAACAGGTGAGGTTCGCCACTGTAGTAGCCGTTCAGTTCGTAGACGTAGTAGCCGTTCAATTCGCTGCCAACATCATGCTCAGATCTATGGGTTCAGTTTATCGCCGCCGCTTCAGATATGTGGGTTGTGCGCTAGTGACCGAAAATATAAGTTGAAAGAGAGAGAGACAGAGTAAACGGAGATAAACAGAGAATTGGTGGAATTATCTGTTTGGTGGGGGTTAATGAGATGGGGGTGGGGTGAATGGGATGCGGGTAAATTTTATAATACTATTAATAATTCAATAAATACCCGATTTTTGGTTAAATAAACCTCATCTCTAACTGCTGGGGTTTAATTTTCAGTGAATTAAAGTTGAGTCTTAGCCCAATTTTGTAAAGAACTGCACAAATTATAAGAGACCAATCCCATTTTAAAACCTAGCAATTACCATCATCTCAACTTTTAGAAATCGTTACCATCGAATAAGATATTTCTTCGAAAAAGGAAGAAAGAGGAACATGCCGGAGTCTCTTTCCACTTCTCGAGCTACTATACCTGCATTGGTCAATGCCATCCCATTTATTCGAAAAATATAATTATCAAAATGAAAGGTGTTGGGAACCGAATCAATCGTGCACAGCGGAAATTAAAACAATATTCAATTCCCACCAAGGATCTACATTGTGTTTAGATAGAAATTATGATACAATTAATACCTTTGATAAATTCCACAAAATCATTTACTTTTTCTTGAACTCCGATGATCACGATTTGCAATCCAAGTTGTCCAATTGTTCAGTAATAACGATATCCATATCTCATTATTACTTCGACCACGGACGATTTAAGATTCAGTCATAAGTAATTTGTATCTCACAATCACAACTCCTTGTGATTAAAAATTACCAAGACTTGAATCTACGGATTCTATTATTTAGTTTATTAGAATATTATTTCAATTAATTAATAGATATTGCCATAAATATCATCGATAATATTTATATTAAAAGTGTTTATGCTCTAAAGTTGATT
>CAIGRP010002638.1:0-26029 GCA_903798385.1 Fraxinus cuspidata
CAAAAAAAATCAATATTTTAAAATATGTTTTTCCCTAAATCTCATTAAGCCCTTGTTTGACAACCATTATTTAGGGAAAATAGAATTTTGAATAGTAATTTTTAGGAGAATGTATGGTTAAAAAGTATGAAAAAATTTTGAATTTAATTGTACAAAATATTTTATTGTGAGAATATATGACTGCATGTTTATTTGAGAAAAAAAACATTATTTTAGTAATTGTCAAACATGGGGCCTTTCTTTTCGGTTTATTTGTATGCACCATGCAAAAAAACATTTAGGAATTTTTTGACAAATTTTTAATAAAATCTTAGCAGATTTAAATCATGTTTTTGAAACAAGTGGTTAAAAAATTTATGAGAATTTTAAATTTTATGAAACGTGGTTAAAATTAATTGTTGACTTTGATATTATTTTTTAAAACTTGTTTGACAAGCTCATCCAAATGTGCTCAAAAATACTTTTCTTGATTCTCCAGAAGGACAAAATCAGTGTACTCATCCAGAATTCTTGAAAAAACAACTGCAACTTTACTGTCTAAAATTCTCGTTTCTTTTTCCCCAAGGAAAAAAAAAAAGTATAAAGAAGCGATTATTCGGCCTGCACATGTCAATAAACGCACCCTATAACAATCCCCACAATCACCTATTTTCCTCACACCCGCTTTCTATCTAGTTTCAACACAGCTTTCACTCTCTTTCTAATACAAATGGGCAAGATCAAGATTGGAATCAATGGTATATTTTCTTGATTTTGTTCAATTCATCACCATGTTCTGTTTTGCTTAAAAGCTGCTTATAGTTCATAATTTTTGCTTTGATTTGGTTTTTTTCCTTTAACATTTTTGGATCTTTCTAGAAATGGGTTTTTGAATATAGTGGTTAAAGTTTGATATTTTATTTTCTTTTATTTCAAATGGATTTTTAATCAGGATTTGGAAGGATTGGTCGTTTAGTCGCTAGAGTTGCTCTGCAGAGGGATGATGTAGAACTTGTTGCTGTTAATGATCCATTCATCACCACTGATTATATGGTATTATTTCTATATATCTCAATGTACATGAATTTTCTCTATTTTTCTGATTTTAATCTGACAAAAAAATGTGCAGACATACATGTTTAAGTATGACAGTGTGCACGGGCACTGGAAGCACAATGAGGTGAAGGTCAAGGATGAAAAGACACTTCTTTTTGGTGATAATCCAGTTAAAGTTTTTGGGTTTAGGTTGGATTTTTGTTCTCTCTGTGTAAATTCTTGAAAACTAAAAAATTATCAGAATTCATTTTCTAATGATTGGTAAATTTAGGAACCCTGAGGAAATTCCTTGGGCCGAAACTGGTGCCGAGTTTGTGGTTGAGTCTACTGGAGTTTTCACAGACAAGGATAAGGCTGCTGCCCACTTGAAGGTCTTTTACTGATCTATCTTCTATAATATGTTTCGTAGGGACGATTGGATGGTGTTAGAATAAAAGATAAAGAGCTAGATCTTGTTGTTACACCGTCTAGTTTTATCCATTAGTCTTGTCGAATATGTGTTTGAAACAATAACAAACATGCAGTAATGACATAGTTGTATTTATGTTTATGTTTCAATTGCATTACCATGAGAGTTTGTTTTAGGCATTTGGACTGTCTCTGCACCCGGTGTACTGATTATCTGGTTAAATTGAGAAGCCATTTTTGTATAAATTCTTGAAATACTAACAATTGTTGGGGGAAGATGTGTTTATATCTATTCAATATTACTACTGAAACAACTGTTTTAGCTTAGCCTAATGACTTTTTCTTCTTTTAATTGCTGTACTTGTATCATTCGACCGTGGATCTACAAGCTCGAGATTTTTAGAATTTTCGATAGGCACTGTTGTGTAAAGTTCGTGTGTTTAATTAACTAAATGTGCTTTGTGTTGATCAAACAAAATCAGGGTGGTGCTAAGAAAGTTGTCATTTCTGCTCCGAGCAAAGACGCTCCCATGTTTGTCATTGGTGTGAATGAGAAGGAATACAAGCCTGATCTAAATATCGTCTCTAATGCTAGTTGCACCACCAATTGCCTTGCTCCACTGGCGAAGGTTTTTCAGCTTTACTCTTTATTTTGGTCTCGATTAGCTGTCTTCTGCTGATTTGTTGTCTCTGCTTAGGTTATTGTGTTGGTTAAAATACTTGCAGGTCATTAATGATAGGTTTGGTATTGTTGAGGGCCTCATGACCACTGTTCACTCCATTACTGGTGAGTGGTTGCTCAGTTATCCGTGATTGAAAATAAAAGTCTGTAGTACAGATGTTGACACAATTTTATTGTTATTGTGATAACTTAGCCACTCAAAAGACAGTCGATGGTCCGTCAAGCAAGGACTGGAGAGGTGGAAGAGGTGCTTCATTCAACATCATTCCCAGCAGCACTGGAGCTGCCAAGGTATTTAAATATTGAAGTCTTAACATGGACAATCTCCCCATTGCTAGTACTTCAAAGAAACCGTGCTGGTTTGATACGTTTTGATACATTGGCTTGTCTGATTTGCTATGCAAATATGTAGGCTGTTGGTAAAGTGCTTCCATCCCTAAACGGGAAGTTGACTGGGATGTCCTTCCGAGTTCCTACGGTCGATGTTTCTGTGGTGGATCTCACTGTCAGGCTAGATAAAGAGGCCACTTACGAGGAGATCAAAGCTGCCATCAAGTGAGTGAGCCATCTAATCTTTTCCCCATTATATTCACAAACTTTTATAGTCACCCCTAAATGTCATTCTCGGTTTTTCTCAGGGAGGAGTCAGAGACAAACCTCAAGGGTATCTTAGGTTACACTGAAGACGATGTTGTTTCCACCGACTTTGTGGGTGATAGCCGGTGAGTAACCCTTAATTTTAAGGACCTTTTTGGTGTATCGAATCAGTCCTTTAGAGGCTCTTATAAGATGATTATCATTCGATGCATTATTTTCCTTGTGCAGGTCAAGCATTTTCGATGCCAAGGCTGGGATCGCTCTTAGCAAGAAATTTGTGAAGCTCGTCTCGTGGTATGACAATGAATGGGGTTACAGGTGAACTCAATCTCTCTTGTTCTTTTATTCCCTCTCGTGTTTATATCATCGTCGGACCAAAAACGTGATGGTGGATTCACGAGCTTGACACGGTAAATATTTGTCGTTATTGCAGTTCTCGTGTGATTGATTTGATCGTTCACATGGCTTCAGTTCAAGCTTGAGGCTTCTCGTCGTGTTACAATCCCTTTGAGCTTTGTTTGGTTGAATTCTAGAATAAGTGGCATGATTACAGCCACTGCTCAAACTTTGCTTATTCTATGTTTGGGCCATAGTTAACAAATTTTCCCTTTTGGGTTTTATATGAAAATTAAGATAATAAACTTTTTTTTTTTGTTCAGTGTGAACCACTTCCCTTTTATGTTCAATAAAAATGGGATGAAATTAGCAAAATAAATTGTTAAATTTATCTTGTAATGTTATACTTACAATTAGAAACATTGTAGCAATCTTCATTCAAAATTGTGGTTAATTATATAATACTTATAGATCAAAGTGTGTCCTCGTTAGAATTAAAGGATAAATTGGTGGACCGATTGTAATTCAGGGACAGAGTTGGGGGGACACAAAAAAAATTGTACTTCACAAAAATTAGATGGACTTGTGTGCCCAGTCACTGTTAATATTATTGAACTAAACAAGAATAAGAAAAAACTCTGTATAACATAATATTTACGAATTTTCAGTTGTATAAATGTTTATTTGGGATGGGTCTTAAGTAATTTTGTCCTTTTTAGAAAAAAATAAACCAATAAATTTGTAACTTTATTGTGAAAAATTGTTCGAAAGATACTAACATTTAAGAGTAGGAATTTATCTTTTTGAAAGTAAAATTGGTGTACTTACATCAAAGCCTAGCAAAAAATTTTGTAAACATAATTGAGGACACTTAGGGTCCGTTTGATTGAAAGAAATTTGGGTGGAAAGAAAATGAATTACATGAAATTGAATTGCCTAGAATTGTTTACTTGGAAATTGTCAATTAATTGTGTTTATTTGATATAATTTTTCATCTGAAAAATGTTGAAATTTTGGATCTTTTGGTATTCGTTTGACTTTGTTTTCCATGAAAATATCCATTAAAGGGATTTTTTTTTTTTTACAATGGTCCATAAAATTTATTTTCATTGCAGAAAAAAAAATCTGTAAAAAGAAGAGACTCGAAACCATTTTTCCACTAAAGTGGTGGAAAAACCAATTCTTCACAAACAAGAAAAAGCCAATCACGTAAGGAAAACAATTTCTATGAAATATTTTAACTATCAAACATGGCAAAAAGTGGAAAGTTGGAAAATATATTCAAACTTCCATAAAAAATGGCACCATACGGAGCCTAACTCTCAATTAAGTGGATTATGAGGTCTCTTTGACTTTTTATACTTTCACGTCCTTTAATCGAACAATGGAGATCGATTACAAAATCCATTTAGATATTAGTGTTTTCAGAATATTTCATGGACCTATTAAAGTTTTATCGACTTACGCTGCTTGCTAGTTTTTACCTTTAAGGCTTTAATAGCGTTCATTGCGTCCACCTTTGATCCTTTGCTCCACACATTAGGTTATTTCATGCGCATTCAACTCATAGCATGTAGTATATGCCCCTTGCACACTCCTATCACGTTCTTGATTGCAAGCATTAGTTGCATTTATATGGTCTTCGATCACATCACATAGCGATGTGTGTCATACACTACCATACTCACCATGAAAGTATTCACTGCCATCTCTAATTCTTATTCTAAAATGTAAATATGTCACGATTGTATTTGAAGTTGCAAAGCCAACAATGAAATTTCATATATGGTATCTCGATTTAGATTAATTTTAATTTTGAAAATGATTTGTTCAATAGTGACTAAACAATTATTGTCATAAAGACATAAACAAATAAACTCGACCATCAATAATCTAATCAAATTGATTCACTCTAAAAGTTGTATTAATCACGTAACAAAAAAGAATTATCTTAAAAATATTTCATGCGAATTCTTAATTTACATTGGAGACATAATTAATTTAAATAAAATTAATTCAATACCTTTCATTTATTTAAATCTCAATGCCTATTAAAAGTTACATATATTTTATTAACTAAACATTCTCTATAATTTGACCTTATCTGTATGCGCCTCTTTACAGTTTCTCTCTTGTACAGAACATGTGAAATTATTACATCTTCAATAATATTTTCTTGTACATATCTCACATTTCTAGAACTCTCTCCCCCAGTCTGCAATTTTTCTTTTTTTTTTTTTGAGTTTTATAATTATTCTTACTTATAAATTTATATTTAAAAACACAAATAATAAAATTCAAGACTAGACGATGCCAGTTAGAGTTGGACAAAACTTTCGAATCGGACTCGAACCAAACTTAACTTAATCGGATGGTTCTTCTTAATTTGAATACCCAAATATATATATGAATCGAGAATCGAAGGGTTCGATTCGATTCTTGGTTCGGACCAAAAATCGAAAAATTGAATCGACGGGTTCGATTTGGTTCTAGACCAAAAATCGAAAAATTGAATAAGAATCGAATCTCCCTATTTTTTTTTAATTTTAAATAATCTAAATTATTTTATTTTTTTCTAAATAAATTTGTTAACTAATTAATTTAGCACAAACCTAAAATATGATTTTACTATTTCGAACTGAATAAGAATCGAATCTTCCTATTTTTTTAACTTTTTATCTTAAATAAGTTAAATTAATTTATTTTTTTCTAAATAATTTTGTTAATTAATTAATTTAGCTCAAACCTGATTTTACTATTTCTAATTTCCTACCAATCCCAATTTAATCAAACTAACCTAAGATTTACTCAAATCTCTTATTCTACCGTAATGTTGTTTCTGCCATTCGATTATAGTGAGTCCATTATCTTCCTCTTCACGTGATTTTAACAGTCAAATCTAAGAGTCAACAAAGAAGGACGCAAAAGATATCACGGCATTGAACTATGTTATTTTGTAAGAGTTATGATTGAATACGCCATAGTTGAATTAATGTAGCGTTGTTTTAAATATATAAAAAAATAATTTAGACCCAAACGATTCAACTTACTAAATAATCGAAAATTCGGATTCGATTTGGCTCCTTAATCGAATGGGATCATATCCAACCATAATGTCACTGTATTATTCCATCCTCAAAAGTTCATTGACGACTGACTTCCTTCCTTGCTTGAGGTCCATGGACATACTTTATGCTTGGTCGGCCCATTACATCAATCCATACAAGTCCATGAACAATTTACTGTGAGACGTGTTCCGTTGCAGTGATTTCTACACCAAACTTGGAAGGTGATTTTATTTGATTGTTGTGGATCTAATCCTGCTGAGTTACCATTATCTATTGTTTTTTCTTGACAATCATTCCCTCGTGGTTGCCCTCAACTGTAATCATGGGTGGATTCAGAGTGGGCTACACTGGGCTGTAGCCCACTGTTGTCTAAGCCCAGGTGCATTAAAAATAAAGGAAAATTGGTCAGCCCTTTTTCATCCTCTCAGTTCAAGCCCACTGTTGTCTGTTGTAGCCCATAACATTTGAAAACCCAATTGAAAACTCAATTATATTTGCACGGTTTCTGGTCGTTCACCAATTTGGCAATTCACCTTCATTTCGGCCTTCAAAATTTTGGCGGAGAGTGGAGACGACCACCGACGCCGTCCGCCGAAGCCCGAACATTTAGCTCAATTTCTAACCCTGGAGAGTGGAGACGATCGGTCGATCGCAGTCTGCAGAGGCTCTGTCACTGTTCTTTTTCAGCCGGCCATTTACAGCTTGACTTCGGGTACGAATTAGCTGACTACTATTTTTCATTTCTTGTTTCTTCTCCTTTTTTGGTGATGGGTTGAAATTTGAAAGATTCTTGGACTATTTTGAAATTGTTTTGGACTCGAGGACTCGAATTATTTGTTCAATTTGTTTATGTTTGCAAACTTATACTCAATTTGATGTCTTTTTAATGATTTTTATTTAGTTGTGATTGAGTGAAAGCTTCTAATAATTTTTGGTTATATTTATTTGTATTGAGCAATTTTTACTTTATTTTGAGGTTAACTGGTGTTTATGTTTATTTCCTTAAGGGATGCGAGTAAAGTGGATTGTTTTGTGATTAAATTTCATTTGCACAAAAAATTGCAGGACAAGCGTTTCCACTACACTTATGGTCTTGCCTGTCAGAAGTCTTGCAAAAATCAACAACCTTTTCTTTTTCCTACCGAAGAAATATGACACTTCCCATATCTCCAAAAATTATGTTCATTCCTTTTCGACTTTACCTTTTCATGTATGTGTCGAGTCTGACCACTTCATGAGCAATAGATCTTCCGATCAAGCAGAAGAATGCGTAGACTTTCGTAGGAAGTCCGATGTTGACGTTATCATTTCTAAAGTTTGTGCGGCAAATACAGAGGACGAAGTTTTCAAGTCTCTGGTGCATGATTCTGCATGTAATACCATAAAGATCACTCATGGCTTTGTTGATAGGTTACTTCATCGGTTCAAAGATGATTGGAAGTCTGCGTTGGGTGTTTTTAGATGGGCTGAAGCATGTCCTCACTATAAACCCTCACCAGAATTGTATGATAGATTGGTGGACATATTGGGAAAAATGAAGCAAATGGAAAAGGTGAATGCGCTAGTGGAGGAAATGCGTGAGAGCAATCTCGTATCTCTTAATACGATAGCAAAGATAATGAGGAGATTTGTTGGTGCGGGGGATTGGAAAGATGCTGTAAGGATATTTGACGAGTTGGGAAAATTTGGATTGGGAAAGAATACAGAATCTATGAACTTGTTACTTGACACCCTTTGCAAAGAGCATAAAGTGGAGCAAGCACGCAAGATATTCTTGGAGCTGAAGTCACATATTCCACCAAATGCAAACACTTTCAATATTTTTATACATGGCTGGTGCAAAATAAAGAGGGTCGAGGAGGCACATTGGACAATTCAAGAGATGAAAGGACATGGTTGTCGCCCATGTGTCATAAGCTACTCGACCATCGTTCAATTCTATTGCAACCAATACAACTTCCATAAGGTCTATGAGCTTCTTGATGAAATGAAAACTCAAGGATGTCCCCCTAATGTGGTTACTTTCACAACTATTATGCATTCGTTGACCAAGTCGGGAGAGTTTGAGGAAGCTTTGCAAATATCTGAAAGAATGAAACCAGTTGGTTGTAAACCCGATACACTGTTTTACAATGCCTTGATTCATTCTTTAGGCCGGGCTGGTCACATGAAAGAGGCTATTCGTGTTTTTATGGAGGAAATGCCCAAGAATAAAACGAGCCCGAATACATCAACTTATAATTCAATGATTGCTATGTTTTGTCATCATAGACAAGAACAAAAAGCACTGCAGTATCTCAAGAATTTAGAAAATGCGTCGTGTTGTAAACCTGATGTTCAATCGTATTATCCACTGTTAAAGCTGTATTTTGGAGCTGGGAAGACGGGTGATTACATAACAAAATTGTTGGATGATATTTTGAAGAAGCATCATCTATGTCTTGACTTGTCAACTTACACCCTTTTGATCCATGGTCTATGCAGAACCAACAAATGCGAATATGCCTATCAACTTTTCAAAGATATGATTCGTCAAAACATCAAACCAAGATATCTAACGTGTTCTTTGCTTTTGGATGAAATCAGACAGAAGAATTTGTATGATGAAGCTGAGATGATCCGAGACTTCATGAAGAATATGAAATCCTCTTGAACATGGAGGGTGCTGGTAATCTCCATTATGCTAATGCTGAATTGTTTGGATAAATTATTTTTTTCTTAATGTTGAGTAAAAAATATAACTTGTTTAGAAAATAACTATTACTTTACTGTCAAAATAAGTAACTTGTATCCGACTTTGACCTAATATTTATTTAACTTGGAGCATGTTTATTTAAGCTTAAAATACGTACTTTTGAGAGTAACTGTTACGTCACTTTTTAGCTTAGCCAAACATGCTCTACATCTTGCTTACGAGCATCATTCAATTTTCCACTTGCTGCAGGTTCTGGAATTTAGGATGAATGGGATGCTACTTGTGATTTAATGCTCTGTTGAACTTTATTGCTTCGATTCATATGCCAAGTCTAGCTCAATCAATGACAAGAAATCGGATTCTACTAACTGTGCTGCCAGGTTTCCCAAGTTTCTTCTTCGTGGGCGAAGGAAGCATGGTAGAAAATGAGATGCTACAGACTTGAAAGACGAGTATCCTGCAGAATTATTAATAATCTGTTCAAGATTCAAAACAGCCCAAACATCAAATTGGCAGAAATTTTCAAGGGTATCATCCTTCCCCAACAATGAAAGAACATGGTTTGAAGAGTAATCTTCCAAGTCTATCCACCAAAGTGAAATTTGCTACTGGATTCGAGTCCCTCTTCTGAACAGTGTTGGTTATCTCATAGTATCTGTCGATGAAGAAAAATATGTGGATTATGATACAATTGGTGCAGTACTCACTTGCGAATCGATTCCCTGGTGGAGAATTATCGGAAATAAAGTCAACATACACCTTCTACTAAGGTTGATAAATCTCTACTTCTGTTTCAGTCCCTCGAGGCCTTGAGACGGAGAACTGTACACACTAACATTTACTTGGTCAAGACTACTGTCAAGTTGACAAATATATTTGATGTCCTTATGTATACTGTAATCAATTTATTATTAACATTTTCACTGATTCATTCATTGTGTTATATTGATGATTTTGCCATCCAATGGTGGACTAATGAATATCTTTTAATCAAATTCTATCGGTGAACCTTCTCTTGCAAGATTAAGGATTGACGTGTGCTAATCCCACATATTTGGTATGTAGTACTAAGGTGATTTAGACACAGAGAACTTGTCCCACGTGATTTCTGTCTTCTTTATGTGAACATATTGCTGGTTGTGATAGTTCACATTTGTTTCAACTCTCTCAATTTGAGCTCCCGAACTATGTCATCACATACAACATGTTTGATAGATTGGATTTGATTGTATTGAAATGTCAAACTTCTTGTACGTCGTTTTTTTTCCTTTTAAATCTTGTCCGTTCTTGTATGTCTTTTTTCTTTTTTTAGTAGGGAATATGCCGTGTCTATTAAAAAATCCCTCAAACCAGAGATTCTGTTGGATATACCGCTTCCTTGCTGACAATGAGTAATGCTGCTTTGTCAAACAGGAAGATAGCAAGAAGCAAATGCTCCTTTTTTCTTGTCATTATATGGAGACTAACGATTACATCAGTTGAGTTTCTATAGGATACTAATTATCATCCAAAACAACTCAAGAGTCGTTTCACTGGGTCGAGTATGTAAGTACTCGATAATATCAGAAACAATGAAGTCTCTCTTCCATCCCTTCGAGTATGTCCAATAAAATCGAAATGAAACAAAAGATGATTAGCATGTCCCCGCACAAGGATGACACGCTCTAATCAAGAAACGGGATTAAGGGTAGCCCAAAATAACATTGCCAACCAAAGAAAAAATTCCATTACTAATCTATAAACAACTACACTTTTCCAATTTAGTCATCTTCTACACAAGGGGACTTTACAATATATTTTCATTTCCATTGAGTTCCTACTAGTTAACTGATTTTCTTCAACTCTTTCTTGATTCTATTTCTATACAAAGCTAGCCATAGATTCATTATCCACAATAAGCTACCCCCAATTATGGAGACAGTCACAACCATCCAAGAAATCCATGCCCACAAAGGAATTAGATCACCATCCATTCCACTTGCAAAAAACACTCCAATCTTGTACGCGAACAATGGTCCAAGAATCCCTCTAACCATGGTATAGTATGCAAAGAAAATGGGTGACAAGAATTCATACACTTTAGCAGCCTTTTCCGAGTCGACTTTTCGGTATCTAGCTAGGCTCCATGAGTTTTGGCATAATGTTGTAATCTCGGCAAGAACAAGAATTCCAAGAATGGCCACTGCCCCATGTCCTAAAACATATCTGCAAGTCAAAAGTACATATAGTGTGGCTAGGTGGTGTGCAATGAAAAGAACATCAATTGGAATTAGGACAATATAGTTGAAGAGGTCCATCAAGAAATAAGCAGTGCTAAATTCAAGTACCATGTTTTCTAAGGCAGTGTTTGGGGAAGCAAAATTAAGTTGGTTTAAGCTTATACTCTGATGAGATTTTACTATAGAGAAAAGGGCTAAGAAAACTGCAGGGGTGCCATGGGCTAATGACATGACACAAGTAGAAGCTTCAGCCCTATATTTTTTACTCCAATGTTTCAAAATGATGAAATATCCCAAGCAATAAATAAAGATGAAGTAAAAGGTAAATAGAAGAAGATATGAATTATAGAGTATTGGGATTTCCATGGGAGCCCAAGATGCGAACGAAGACGACAACAACAACGATAAACTAAGCCTTGATCCGGATAAAACAGAAGATCCAATCTGATTCCTCCAGATGTCTTCTTGGTTGAACTCAGAAACTTGGATTTCAAAGATACAAAAGGGTTTCACTCTGATTGAAAATCTGTAATTAAGAAGGAACAAGATATAATTAAAGCAGAAAGAAACTGTATTTAACTTTCACAAAAAGTTGCTAAGAATAATTGCCCAGAAGTCTTCCAATTTTGGGGATTGGTGGGTGTCTTTGGATTCAATTTTGGATAAGAAAATGAGAGATTTAAAAAAAAAAAAATTCCCTTGATTTTCTGCATTAGAAATAGTTTGTACTAGTAGAATATTCTGATACCAAGCTGAAATGATATCTTGTTTGTATAAAATACATCTTGTTCAAGAAACCAAGAAAAATAAAATTAATATCATCGAAGTCAATTCTCTGGTTAGAGAAAATGAGAAGAAATTAAAATATTATGCAATTTTACGTACTTAGCATGATGAATATGAAAATGGAAGTTGTTTATCTAAGAAAATCTTATTTAAAAGGAATGAAAAACAGATTAAAATAAATAAAATCTAATTTCATTTTTCTCGACATTGATTGGAACTATCAACCAGATACCACAAATAATTTTGTTGGTTAACTTTCAACATTTTTTTAAGAGAGAATTGGAGTTGTGGTCCCAAACCTTTCATTTTATTACAAACTTTATTCAAACATTTTATTTGTATCACCCACAATTTCAAACCTTTTGTTTCGTTGCAGCAGAAGGACAAGTGGACGGATTATGTCTATAAGGTCGTTAGTTTACCAAAAATTTTGACTAAAAATTGTAAATATACCATTTTAATATTTTAATTGTTTTACTATAAAAATTGTAAATAATACTATCTTATCCCTCATTTAATTTGTCAATTCAAGTCAAAGATTTAATTTTAGAATTGACTAACGAAATACTGGACGCCGACTGCCGTTAAAGTAGAAGGTTTGGAATTGTGACAGCAAAAATAAAAGATTAAAGTGTATTCTACAACAAATTGGAAGGTTTGGAACCTCGGTTGCAATTTTCCCTTTCTAAATTGTTATGTTTAATATTTTTCATTTTTATTTTCAAAGAATTTTTTTGACCCGGCTCGTAAATCTTAAGCGTAAATTTATTTATTTTTTCAATTTTTTTCTAAATTTGAAATCATATCTAATCTATGTCCATCTATATTTTGTTTTCTCAAACTTGCATTATTAATTTTAAATGATTTCTCAACCCGAGTCATTTTTTCGGCTTAGGTCGACATAAAACTTTAATTAAAGATTAAACTAAAATCCAAAAGTTAATTCTACAATGGAGTAAAAATTCCCAAAATATATCCAATCCTCCTAAGAAACATGTCATAAAAGGAAAAAAATCAAGAAGTTTTAACATATTGAACCTTGTCTTGTCTTCTTCATCACACATCATTATTCTTACACCCAATACTGACATCCATTATGAATACAACTCGTTGCAAAATGGATTTGCATTAGGAAAAAGAAGAGTTATAACTCAATCTAATGAAGTTCTACAAATAGAAACCATCAAGTCCACAACTAATCCTTTATAATTATTCAGTAAAAAGGCATACAAGCGAGTCGGGATGCGCGTGTATGTCGTCTGGAGAAAGAAATGTAGTTTCGAGTGTAGAACAGTTTGATGCAACCCTCTTACATTACCATGCCTCCATCAATGGTGAGTACCTGTGCAAGCAAGTGAAGTTGAATAAGGTAATAAGGAGGCTAATGAGCGCACACAAAACTTTTTCGAGGAGTTGTAGAGCTTTTTTAAGTGGAACGCATTAGCTGTCAACTCTCAGGAGGGCAGTAAGGGTAGGAGAAGGGCAATCACTCATTTTTTAAATCAGCGTTTTTTGGACAAAGTGCATATGATACAAATGAGATCAAAAGGAAAAAGTGATGCTTTCAAAACCTGTCCAGTGATGTAACCAGCAGCCGGATTGAGGGCTAAGAATTCGACCAGTCCAGCTACTTCTTCTGGTTTACCATACCTTCCTGGATTAAGAATAGCAATCTAGTTATTATCACAATCAGACAAGTCCAAGATTTACCAATTAGAGGGAATAGGGTAATCGGATAGTATGCTATATAAGTGTAGGTATTTTAGAACTTATAATTGTTGGATGCATGGAGCCTAATATAGTGTACACATTTCCGCAAAATCTTTTTAAGTGTTATAATGGTACTTTGAGAAATTCACACATGTACTAGATTGCCTTAATGTTTTCCTCCCATATATTAGTCCATAAGAAATTGTGATTCTCGTCTTCAATATAGTGCAGTGCAATTTTGCAGTGGTACCAGATAGACGTACCTCTCATATTGAGAGCGAACCACCTAAAATCATGCATTTTTCTTGCTTTTGTTTTTTTCTATTTCACATTATTAACTACTCTCTGTAGTACAGATTATTCATTTAATCCTTAACAATAATGGATTATGCATTCTATTATCGTTTACAATTGGATTATCCATTGATCCAACTAGTGGAGGATCATAAATGGATCTGGCATGTAAAACACGAAATTTTCGTTCTTGATTCTATGAAAAATTTTAAAGAACCATTTTAGAAATATATTTAAAGAAGGGCAAATAAGTACAAAACTATGTTTAGAAGCACCCCTTTTTTGGCACAAATATGGGCAGGAGAGAGAAAGTTATTTCCATGTTCACAAGATAAATAACTCACCCAACGGAACAATCTCCAAAATCTTTTTCTCAATGTCTGCACCGAGCTTAGCAGTCATATCAGATGCAATGAATCCAGGAGCGACAGCATTAACCTATAAATTGAAACCTCGACTATATTTAAAACTTCCACGTGATATTATAAGTTGTGATTACCATATTTGTATTGCTTAAAAAAAAAAAAAAACTCCACAAAACTTACATTAATGTTCCTACTTGAATATTCTTTGGCAACTGTCTTTGTAAATCCAATTACTCCTGCTTTTGCAGCACTATAATTGGCTTGCCCAATATTGCCAGTGAGACCAACAACTGATGCTATATTAATAATCCTTCCCTGCACAATCATCGCCAAAATTATATTTGATTCTTGAAATTGGTAAAAAACCAAAAACATCTTCTCTCAACGCCTTTTATATTAACTCTGGTCACAGATTCACTTTGATCAATCTTTCGCAACCATCTTTTTATGATCAAGAGTTGAACAATTTTGCCCAACTATTCAGTAAAAGTTCTGTACATAGTATTAAACCGCACTGGACACTTTCAAGCTTCTTCTTCATCTAGTACTTGTACGTCTAATCTACTTTACCAAATATTCACGTAATTATTTTGTAAAAATATAAAAATATGATGTGGAAATACCTTTTTCTTCTTCATCATTATTTTAGCAGCTGCCTGCATAGAATTATAATGTCAGATATACACGAATTTAAGCATCCAATATGCATATAGGAGCTTCAAGAAATCTACCTGTGTGCATAGAAACACCCCGGTAAGATTAAGATCAATAACCTCCTTCCATTGAGATGTCTTCATTCTCATCAACAAACCGTCCCTAGTAATACCTGAAACCATATCAAATCTTCTAAAAAAGATGATGGAGTGCGAAATAAATATGCCACTAAATTGGGTTGAACTTTTGATTACCTGCATTGTTAATCAAAACATCCAATGTTCCCCACGCATCGACTGCCTGCAGATGTCCCAATAACATAAAACTACAGTACCGATGTATACTAGATAAACTGACGATTAAGAGAACGGGAAAATTTGCTCACAGTTTTGATCATTGCTTCCACATCTGCTTCTTTTGAAACATCTCCACCAAAAGTAAGAGCCTGTCCACCATATGCCTCGATCTGCAAGAAATGGTATAGTAGAAACTAATCACTTTCTATTTTAATTAACCAAGACGGAGAGCATGATTGGCTAAGACTTGACCAAACATAGTACTTTCTAAGTTTTTAAAGACCCATTTTCCATGAAAGCAAACTTTTGTGTTAAAAAAAGAAGTAACTTTGATTTATGTTTGGGAGAAGTAACTTAAAATTTACTTTTAAGCTCAGCCAAACATTACACACAAGTTATTCTATAGATTGATGTAGATGCAGGTGGCAGCTGATTTTTGTCTTTCATCCATATTCTTCTCTGTGCATGCATGTTTCGGTGGGGGTGGGGAGGGGGGGGGGTGGGTGGAAGGTGTTAAATGAATGTTGAATCCTCATAGGATTAGCAACTTTCAACTCTAAAGTCAAACGACTGTACTGATTAGAAAGTATGGACCTTCCATGGAACCTTTCAAAGATCGAAAGTCACATACAGCTGAATGGGTTAACGCATTTGTTTGAACTAAAGAACTATGAACTTAGATATTTGAAACAGTCCAGAAAAAGTATGTTTATGTTGCTGATAATTTCTATACTTTTTTGTCAGTGGAATCATTCACCTCTTTGCAAACTTCTTCTGCCTCCTTTGATGACCTTGCATAATTAACCAGAACCTGAAATTGAGAACATAATTAACCAGAAATTGCATAAACAGCTATCTTAAGTAAACGTCTAGACCAGTAGCAAGGCAAGAGTCCAACCTTACAACCAGCTTTTCCCAAAGACAAAGCAATTGCTTTGCCAATTCCTCTGGAGGCTCCAGTAACAATAACAACCGGAGCTTCGACTTTAGGCATTGCTTCAGTATTTGCTTGCTCAACGGACGCAACCTGGGCTTTTATGCCTTCATATAAACCAATCAATTAAAAAAAAATCAGCAATCAGGGTACATTTCCTGCACAGAACTATACAGAATTGGCCACTACAGTGGACAAGATTTTAAATTTAAATTTGTTTTCTTCTTTAATAATATCTAATACTGTCCAATCCACGGTTCCAAACATGCGATTAGTTCAATTTCATTTAGAATTTTGAGCGTTTAAAAATAAATTTATTAGGTACTGTATTCAACAAAAATGCTGATTAATCTACAAAAAATCCCGGAGCTGAAGATTGCATTATTTTAAAGAAAAAAAAAATTATACTAATTCCCAATTCATATTTATAATTAAATCAAAGAAGTGCATGCACACTACATAGCGTAATATACATACAAGTACACAGAAACGTATACATATAACTAACAGGAGAAAAAGTTTTGAAATCATATATTTCTGATACCCGATGAAGAGGAGCTGGGGGATCTGCATTGCAAGTTAAGAGAATGCGGGACTTTAATTGGCAAGGATAAATGCCGGAAATGGACGATTTTCCGGTGGGACTGGTAGGAGATTCCGGCGGAGTTTAACGAAACGATGGCCGATCCGGCAGCGGAGGCAGACATGATGAGTACCCAGGTGTAGAAAAAGAGAGAAGATCAAAGTTGGCACCGAGAAAATTTCACACAAAAGTACGGTTTTATTAGTTCTGTCGAAAAACATAGGAATCTCCGAAGGGCAGTGTGACTGTAAGCGATGTTTACAAAGAGGCCCAAGGCCTTGTTTGTTTGGTACTTTTATTTGGGAGTAAATTTCAAAAATTTCAAATCCGGTACCTATACTTTCAATTTAATTCAATTAGGTAATTGTATTTTAATTTTATTTAGTTGAATAATTACACTTGAATATAATTTCAATCTGATACCTATATTTGCCCCTATTTGGGATCCGTTTGTAATAAATCTAAAGTTTAGCGACGTAGTAGCAATTTTCCTAATTAAAAATTAAGGGCTTAATTACCATTTGCGCCAAATTCCATATAATTAAAGAAAAGTAAAGTAATGATTTGGAGAAAAGTAAAGTAATGATTTGGACGGGATAACACGCTTAATTGTGCTTTAAAATAGCTTGAAACCGATTTTTTTCGATATTTAATAATAGATATTGTCATGGTTGTTTGTGTTCAAAAGTAACTCAAAATATATTTTTATTTAAGTGTGTCAAATTGTCAATTTAAAATTTACTTTGAAAAAAAAGAGTATTAAATTACTTAAATTCCGAGCAAACATGTGAAATGAGAACAAGTGCCTTGTCCAAGGCATTTATAAATTTTGCAAGTGCTTAGAATTCCTTCCCCCGTTGAGGCACATCTTATTGCGTCCGTTGTAAATGAATAATGATATCTAATATCAATAGTGTTAAACACCAGTTTATGTATTCTAATTTCATGTATCCTAGTAAATGAGTCATAAATCTTTATATTCAATTAAAAATATAATTTAAGAGTAATGTTATTTAGTTCTATTGATATTATAATTTAATGATACAAGTACAGTCATCTAAATCGGTGTTAAATACTAGTGGCTCTGAATACCATTATTTTAAGCTCATCTTTGATCCAATTTTTTATAATTTATTTTCAATCATACATTTCATAAAATCAATAATTTTTATCAAGTTTCAATTAAACAATTTATATAAAAAAAAATTATTGATAAAAAAGTTTATATAAAGTTTTATCAAAGAACCCCTGGCATTTCAAGAAAGCTAAACTAATTCACAAGTCTTGCTAACCTAAGCGACCATGGTCAAGTCGAGTTCCAAACTTCCATTCTTAGTGATTATATGAATAGAATCATTATCACTATCCACACGAGACTATATATCTAGAGTTATGCCACACTTATAAAAGGAGGTGATAAAATGATTGACAAAATGTCAAGTGTTACCCCTTATTGGGGGGCGCTTGCTACGGGGCCATTTTGTGACCCCATTTGTACAAATATCATTACCCATATATCTAACATCCAACATAAGATTTGGCTCCCATAACCAGTTACTTGCGTAATGAGCATGGTCTTTGTGCTTAACTCACTAAATTTTTCAGGTATAAATATTAAGTATCTGTTCCGGAAGAACTTAGAAAACGTTTACTTTATAAATTGATAGAAATTAATGGTAAATAATACCTGTGAATTCATTTGAATATATTGATGAAAATTAAATTTGACCCTTTTAGTCCATTATATATTTAGTAACATCTTAAAAGTTTTAAAATAAAATAACTTTTAAACCAAACATATTTACAATTATTTAGAGTCAGTGATTGTAGTAATCATCCTTATATGATAGCTTGTAATTTGAAACAACAAAATTAAGAAATTAATGTTTCAAATAACAAACTGTTATATATTAATATGATGACTATTGTAGTCGCAACTATTAATAATATTATTATATTTGAGTACTAACAGTTATCATTCATTCTATCATTGAATTCAACAAATAATTATAACATTTAATTTCATAATAATTTAACGATCTATTCATGATTAGTCAAATATGCTTTTATTTTGTTTTCAAGAAAACTTATTCGGTCTAACGAAGAAGCAAGTACAAGAATCAAAGAGATTGGTATTGTTACTCATATAAATAATATCTCCTACGTGGCGTATTTGAGGGCCCCTACCTTACGTGGCAACATAGACGACCATGTTATGAGCAAGGGCGGTAATCTCTCGTGCAGGAGCCGGTTCGGGCGAGGCACTGGAGAGATCCCTAACCGATCTTGTGGAGAAGTAATTGACAAGACAATTCACTACAAACGCTGTATCTATACACCTACACGATCGAATCCCACTTGCATAAACTAGGGTTTGTAGATGTGCGAAGGGTCTTAGCATTTAATGATCTGATTAACTGGTTGATTGATGCGTGTAACAAGAAGGTCTAGTCAATCTGATGAAGCCACTTGCCTTATCATTCAACGGGCCTTGTACCGTTTACTCAAGTATAAAAGCCCACACTTAGTGCCATTTAAGGTTAATGTAAGTTTGGGCTCTCAATCCTGTATTCTTGCTGCATACACTCCTCTTATTCTACCAAAATCGACCTCCTTTTTTAAGCAGATTCAGCTTACGGGGACACGAGAAGCTTTGGGGATCTGTTGTCTACGTCATTGATACAATTTTCGAGTTCAACAGATTGGCATCGTCTGTAGGAATCTTTAGTACCATAACCACTTTAAAGCAGGACCTTGAAAAAGGTCTGGTTCTTGAAGAAAGGACTGTCGCAAAGAAGGAACGTCTAAAAAGAAAAGATGCTATCAACCCAAAATCTAATACTCATAATGAGCTCCAGCCACCAAGAAACACACGGTGAAAATAGGCAACAAGGGGCATCTGAAGAAGAGATACTTCGCACCAATGTGAACATGCGTTGCCCCCATCATCGACACAGGCGAGATGGCACTACAGCATGCCTGTCCAGAGAAGTGGGAGAAATGGATGCAAACATGAGGAACATGACCCAACAAAATGTAGCCATACAGCTGCTACTCACGTAAATGCACCAACAAGCTGGATCCCAGGTACCTCGACACGGAATGTCTCTCCAAGAGGGTGAGGAAAATGACACAGCGGTATACCCTCAAGTGCATGGCATGGATGACAACCCAATGGAGAGGGAGGTGGAAGTAGATACCTCTACCAACTACGTTACGAGCCGACTTGGTAATAGCATGCCACATGAAGGAAATCTTCCCCGAATACACTCAAGAACACGAACCTCAAAGGTCCAACAGTGTCTTTGATCGAATTGGACCCTTTAGGCCTAGAAATAGGTCTCATCAACCACCCCATGTTCACAGAGAACAAGGACAGTACCAAGGATATGAACCTTAGGGGATACCATCACCGCCTAGAAATAGGCGAGAGAGGATGGACAAGGCGAATATGAGAAATCAAGCAGAGACGTCAAACCCCCCTTCCCCGTTATCAGGCAAAAGAAAATGATTCTAATGATCCATGCATATTATTTGAACTGGACGACGACGACGAGAGCTTGCCCTTCTCCAGAGAATTGAGAAGCGCCCCAGTCCCAAGTCACTTCGTACCCCCCAAAGATACCCAAATACGAGGTAAAAGATGATACGGCGAAGCACCTCAATAATTATAAGACCCAAATGTCTCTATGAGGAGCCTCGCCGATGCTAAAATGCAGAGCTTTTTATCTCACGTTAACAGGAGCTTCAGAAAGTTGGTACAGCCGCATCCGGCCGACAACATCAGAAGTTGGCCGGATCTCAAGAAGGCCTTTCTGAACCAATACCTGCCTAGTAAAGAGGGAGAGGCCCCCATCCAGAGGCTGCAGGACATGAAGTAACAAACAGGTAAAACTTTGAAAAGCTATTTGGCACGTTTCACAGATGAGATGACCTATTGCGAACAGGTTATAGATAGATAGGCCCTTTCTACCCTAAGGGGAGGCCTCAACATGAACACCCTACTCTGGAGAGAAGTACGAAATAGAAATCCCACTTCTTACGATACTTTGGTGGAGATGATGAGAAGTGAAATCATTAATGAAGTACTGATAGATCATTGCAACAAAACCTCGTTGGGGCTCCCACTACCCCCAAAGACAGCAAAGAGGCCTTGTGCCCCACTTGGTGGATCAGCGATGGACCCAAGCATGACACACAATAGCCCCCACCTCAGGCCAAGCGTTAGCCACGGCTACGCTAAACGCAGTACCTTCTTTGGCATACGAGGAGATTGGGCTCGAAACTCAAAGATCACCTAATCCATCCAGAGGAAGGGACAAATGGAGAAACATGGAGCCCCTGGATAAGCAGTACTGCACATAACATCGGACCAATAGCCATAGTACAGAAAATTGCCTATCCAGGCCATATCATGTAGAGCCAGCTGGCCTACGCATTAAGGGTAGAAATACCTACCAAATGCAAAGAAATGCACGTTAGCCTAGGCAGGAGAAAGAGCCTAGGCGAAACGAGGTGAGGCATCACCGAAGGAACGAATCGTCTCGACAGGAGCACAAAGAAGATAGAAATAGGACAAGAGGACAGAGGCCAGGAGAGAGCCTCCAGCAGATGCGGACAACGCCCCCATAAGAGAGATTAACACCATCTTAGGTGGTCCTCACATAGGAGGAGACTCCAAAAATGCACTAATGAACTAACCAAGAGAACGAAGGACCCCCTATAGCAAGCTACTTGATCAATAATACTGGTCATGGATCCGGGAACACCCTCACCAATCACTTTTTCCCCAGCAGACTGTGGAAGTCCATTTTCCACATTGTGATGCAATGGTGGTGCGAGCCGTCATAGCTAGAAATGGACTGAGACGTATGTTAGTAGATAATGGGAGATAGGTTAATATTTTGTTTGGAACTACCTTCGACAAGATGATGGTGGATCATGAACTCGCACCATGACCGCTCCATGATATGGCTTTGCTGGTGATAGTATCGTCCCCGGAGGGAGGATCACGTTAGCGGTGGAAATGGGGGAACCCACATTTAAGGCTCACCAATTCATGGAGTTTCTAGTAGTGGACCATCGATTTGCCTACCACAGAGTATTAGGGTGACCCACCTTAAAGAACTTGAGGTCGTGACGTCTATACATCACTTATGCATGAAGTTTCCTACCAAGGAAGGGATTAGGATCAAGGGAATGCTACCTCAGTTCCCTGAGAAAAATTAAGAGCCCCGCAGTATAAACATGATTTTGATAGATGCTGAAATGGTTGACGTACCTGAAGAACGTCCTACCCCTGAACAAGGGGAAGACGTCAACATGACAGACGTCCCTGAAGAAATTGAAGTTGATTTAGATCCCAGAGTCACATGATCAAACTTACAGGCAACCCTAGTGGAAGAGTTCGAATTTTTCCCTGTGAGCCCACATGACCCCGCAAAGGTATTACAAATTGGAAAGGAAACACGAAGATATGGTGGGTATTGACCCCAAAGTCAGTTGCCACCAACTTAATTTGGACCCCAGTTTCTCTCATCATCGGCAAAAAATGAGGAGCCTGAACCCAGAAAGGTACATGGCCCTAAAAGAAGAGGTACAAAGGCTCATATCTAACGGGTTTATCAGAGAGACGGTGTAACCAAAATGGATATCCAACCCTGTCATGGTAAAGAAACAATGGCAAATGGAGTATCTGCATAGATTTCTCCAACATCAACCAAGTGAGTCCGCATGACAGTTTCCCACTTCCAAGGATCAACCAGCTAGTTGATTCCACTGCATGCCACAAACTCTTGAGTTTCATGGATGCATATTCAGGATATAACCAGATCCCTATGCACCCAGCCGACGAGAAAAACACATCGGTCATCACGGATAGGGGCCTCTATTACTATAAGGTCATGCCATTTAGTTTGAAAAACGTTGGTGCAACCTATCAACGGCTAGTCAACAAAATGTTTTCTAACCTCATAGGTAAAACGATGGAAGTATATGTTGATGACATTCTTGTAAAGAGCCTTAGGTCTACAGACCACATTGAACACTTAAGGACTGCATTTAAGATCTTGAGAAAGTATCGGATGAAGTTGAACCCATTGAAGTGTGCCTTTGGCGTCGCATCTGGAAAGTTCTTGGGCTATATGGTTAATCAGCAATGCATTGAAGTGAATTCTAAGAAAATCAAGGCCCTGCTAGATATAAAATTCCCAGGTAAACCCAAAGAAGTACAATGTTTGACAGGGCGCCTCGCAGCACTAAATCGCTTCATTTCCAAAGCCACGGATATATGCCTTCCCTTCTTTAAAATCTTGAAAGGGGAAAGGAGATTCCAGTGGACTGGAGAGTGTGAAGAGGCTTTCCAAGGGCTAAAGAAGAACTTGGGCCAGGCCGCCTTCTTTCGAAGCCTAAGATAGGAGAAACGTTGCAACTATATATGGCCGTAAATGCCGATGCTGTAAGTTCGGTTCTGGTAAGGGAAGATGATGGTGTTCAATTACATGTCTACTACGTAAGCAAGGCCTTCCTTCCAGCTAAAATACGATATACTGATATGGAAAAGCTGGTCTTATCCTTTATGATTGCATCTAGGAAGTTGAGGTCCTACTTCTAAGCCCATAGCATACGAGTACTGACGAGCCTCCCCCTAAAACAGGTATTACTGAAGCCAGACGCATCGGGAATGATAATGAAATGGGCCATGGAGCTAAGCAAATTTGACATTTCATACCAATGTAAAACCTCAATGAAGGGGCAGGCAGTGACCGATTTCATAGCAGAATTTATAGAAGCAACAAACATCAATGTAACAATGGAACCAGTAGACCCCCCAGCATGGAAATTTGTTTGTTGACGGATCTGCTAGAGAAATGGGGCCGGGGGCTGGGGTATTGTTAGAGAGCCCAGAGGGACACAAGCTTAATCGTGTCGTGATGTTCAATTAGCTTAATAGTGTCGTGATGTTCAATTTTAAGACATCCAACAACGTAGTTGAGTATGAGACGCTTTTAACGGGCCTCGGGTCAGCCAAGGAAATGCAGGTCAAAAACTTAACTGTCTGGAGTAACTCCCAACTAGTCGTGAGCCAAGTCAGCTGCAGCTTCACAGCCAAGGATAAAGGTATGGCAGCGTACCTGAAGAAGGTCATAGGCCTGATTCCATGTTTTGAAAAGTTTGAGTTGACCAAAATTCCAAGAATGGAGAACCTGCATGCAGGCACCTTGTCGAAATTGGCTAGCAGCAAAGACTTAGGGCTGCTCAAAATCATACTGGTTGAATACCTTCCCAGGTCTTCCATAGCCAAGGTAGAGGAGGTGATGTGGGTTGGAGGAACCCCATAATGGATGCAATCTATTATAGCTTACCTTAAGGACCACATATTATCTAAAAATAAAGAAAAAGCTTACAAAGTCAGACGTAGAGTCGCCCACTATGTACTACAAGATGAGGTACTTTACCAAAAAAGCTTCTCATCCTCTCTCCTACGGTGCACTGGAGGAGTTGAGGCTGACTACGTCTTGCGAGAAATTCATGAAGGAATCTGTGGCAACCACATAGGGGCCTAGCATTGGCCCACAAAGTACTAAGACAATGGTACTAGTGGCTAACCTGGAAAAATGATGCAATACAATTCGTGAAAATGTGCGACAAATGTCAGCGCTTCTCTTCCATTCAGAGGCAACCATCCCAAGAGCTGATTGTGGTATCTAGCCCATGGCCATTCGCCAAGTGGGGGATCAACCTAATAGGACCTATGCCAAAAGGAAAAGGGAGTGCAAACTATGCAATTGTTGCAATTGATTACTTTACTAAGTGAGTCGAAATAGAATCATTAGCTAAATTAACCAAAGAAAACACTTCTAAGTTTATATGGAAGAACATCATATACAGGTTCTGAATCTCCCTACTCAATCGTTACAGACAACGGGCGATGGTTCGATAAAAACCTATGTAACGAACTGGGTATCAGGAAACACTTCTCCCCTCCTTACCACCCACAGGCCAATGGCTAAGTCAAGAAATTCAACAAGACTATAAAACAACTCTTAAAGAAGAAACTTGATGCGTCAAATGGTTCGTGGGTAGACAAGCTCCCTCATGTGCTATGGGCTATCCGCATAACTAGCCGAACGGCAACAGGAGAAACCTCTTTCACCATGGCATATGAGGCTGAAGCCATGAGCCCAGTTGAAGTGGGTCTTCCTTCGCCTCGCCGCTTGCAATTCAACGAGGTATCTAATGATGACATAAGGAAGTACGAGCTCGACTTGTTTGAAGAAAGGAGGGACGACTCCTAAGCAAAGTTAGCTTACTATCAAAAGAAAATGACAAGGTAATACAATGCAAGAGTGAGGAAGAAATCATTCAGAAGAGGCGACCTGGTACTTAAGAGAGTTTTTATGTCCTCTAAGGAACTTGAAGTTGGCACACTGGGTCCAAACTAGGAAGGTCCCTACCGTATATCAAGGGACGTTAGACCAAAAACCTTCTTAATTGAGAATTTGGATGGGAAGGTACAACCCAACCCCTGGAATGTTGAACACTTGATAATGTATTATCAGTAAAGGTCCTGACCATTGCTCGTGTACCTCTTATGACTAATGCATATACCTTTTATTTTTAACTATGACAAGCTCATATGTTAAATATGACCGGCTCATACCGCTTTGGATCAATTACAAACAACTATGTCTAGCCCATGCATTAATTCAAATATGAGAAGCCTGGAAACGAACTTGCTTATATTAACTCGAACCTACCGGATGGTTAACGATTCATAAAATTGTGGCGAGTCCATTTATTGGTAACTCACTGGTTAAAAGGACGTTTGGTAGAATAAATTTGTGGCGAGCCATTTATTGTCAATTCCCTGATTAAAAACGGCAAGCTTGTATGTTGTGGACATTTGGTAAAGTACAATTTGTGGCGAGCCCATTTATTGTTAATTCACTGATTAAAAAAGACGAGTTCATATGTTATGGACATTTGGTAAAGTACAATTTGTGACAACTCCATTTATTATCAATTCACTGATTAAAAATGATGGGCTCATATGTTATGGGCGTTTGATAAAGTACAATTTGTGGCGAGCCCATTTATTGTCAATTCACTGATTAAAAAAGACGAGCTCATATGTTATGGACGTTTGGTAAAGTACAATTTGTGGAGAACCCATTTATTATCAATTCACTGATTAAAAATGACAAGCTCATATGTTGTGGACGTTTCGTAATGTATAATTTGTGGCGAGCCCATTTATTGTCAACTCACTGATTAAAAAAGATGAGCTCATATGTTATGGACATTTGGTAAAGTACAATTTGTGGCGAGCCCATTTATTGTCAATTCACTGATTAAAAAAGACGAG
>CAIGRP010002638.1:26139-48479 GCA_903798385.1 Fraxinus cuspidata
CATTTATTGTCAATTCACTGATTAAAAAAGACGAGCTCATATGTTATGGACGTTTGGTAAAGTACAATTTGTGGCGAGCTCATTTATGGTCAATTCACTGATTAAAAATGATGGGCTTATATGTTATGGATTTTTGGTAAAGTACAATTTGTGGCGAGCCCATTTATTGTCAATTCACTGATTAAAAAAGACGAGCTCATATGTTATGGACGTTTGGTAAAATACATTTTGTGGAGAACCCATTTATTATCAATTCACTGATTAAAAATGACAAGCTCATATGTTGTGGACGTTTCGTAATGTATAATTTGTGGCGAGCCCATTTATTGTCAACTCACTGATTAAAAAAGATGAGCACATATGTTATGGACATTTGGTAAAGTACAATTTGTGGCGAGCCAATTTATTGTCAATTCACTAATTAAAAATGATGAGCTCATATGTTGCAGATGTTTCGTAAAGTTCAATTTGTGCGATCCCATTTATTGTCAATTCACTAATTAAAAAAGACGAGCTCATATGTTATGGGCGTTTGGTAAAGTACAATTTGTGGCGAACCCATTTATTGTCAATTCACTGATTAAAAATGACGAACTCATATGTTGTGGACGTTTGGTAATGTACAATTTGTGATGAGCCCATTTATGGTCAATTCACTGATTAAAAATGACGAATTCATACATTATGGACGTTTGGTAAAATACAATTTGTGGCGAGCCCATTTATTGTTAACTCACTAGTTAAAAATGACGAGCTCATACATATAAATAAGGCGAGCCCATGAACCGTTAAGATCCATTCGGATTGAGAGTTGAAAAAAGCTCATTCATATAAATTCAAATCCATTACAAGGAGAAAGATGAGGCAGTCATTACAAAAATGTTGCAAAAATAAAGACCAAGCCTATGCAGCAGGATCTTGATTGGGGTCTTCGTGAGCACTCACCTCTTCTACTAAATCCTCTTCTTCGACAGTAGGAGTGGAAGGGTCATCTAACAGAAACATATCCCTTAAGGAAGAAAGATCCAGCTGGGGATGCATTACAGCGAGCCTATCAAAGATTTCATTATACGCGACCTTCCTCCAATATATACCGAGTTCGTCATACTCCACCGTCTCATGGAAATGAGCAACATAATTGTTAACTGCTACTTCCCCCGCCCCACTCAGCTGCTGCTTCAGGTCGGCCACCTCAACCGTCAACCCTTCAACTTAAGCCCTCAAATCCACATTCGTCAAAAGCATTCACCTCGGCCTTGCAAAGGTGGACTTCCTTTCTCAATTCATCATTCTCCTAAGTAATTGCGTCCACCCTTGACTTCGCCTCAGCCAGCTTAACTTTGGAGGCCTCCATAGCTTCATTAGCTAAAGACATCTCAACCTTGGCCTTAGTTAGTTCCTCATGGGCATCCTTCGCCTTAGCAAGGTAATATGTATTGAGGCCCTACAGACGCCTCAGCTCCATTTGAACATTTAGAAAAAATCATTTGGAGAGAGACCCGCCTCCACCATATGGACTGCGTCGCAGGTCTTGGCGTACGAGGAATAATTATCAGTCCAGTATTTGTGATGTATCCTCATAGCTTCCTGAACCTCAATAAGAAGCATCTCCATCACCGTGGAGGAAATTTCATCAGACCTTCCCCCAAGGAAATTCTGATTTTCCTTCAGAAGGCACATCTTTGACCTCTTTCCCACACCTCGGCTTAACGAGGCCAACCTCATCCTCTGCCGCCTTCTCATCCACCATTTGCACGAGGATATAAGTTCTACTATAATAGGTTGTCAGATGGACTCCCCTATAGTTGTTTGGCTTTTGGGGTGAGGGGGATGTTCGGTATTCTTTGTCAAAACTAACTTCCCTTTTGGTGGTTTCTCAAAAGAAGTTTCTCCCTCTTTCCCGTTTTCTCCCTTCTTCTCAGGAGGAGGCGGAGGGTTCTTTTTTGAAAGGCGAGCCGGCTCGTCGCGCTGGCTCTTATAGGTCGAAGAGGTGGAGTCTAAAGGTTTCTTATTCTTTACTGTCCTAGGATCTTAAGGACGAAGCGTCAGCAGTCAAACTCAGGAAAACAACACATGATAAACGAGTTAGGACTTTCTTTACCTTTAGTAGCCATCAATCCTTGTGTCACAAACAAGTTCCGCTTACCGATGGAATTCTTGAAGAACCTCCTATCTGAAGACAACTTGTAAATGGCCTTTATAATCCTCCAATCAGACAGCTCGAACCGGTTAACTGTAGCTGCACAAGATTTACAATAAGACAGAAGTTTCTAAAGAAAGGGGTAGGAAAACATGAGCATAAAATAGATGTTATTAGATAAAGATTCGACTCACTAGTTGAGTAGGAGCTAAGTTGTAATGCCTAAGGATATACCTAAAGAAAGGGTGTAAGGGCAGCTTCATCCCCCCACCTAAGATGGTCTCACTAACTATTATGCATCATTCCCTAGGAAAACAAGCTCTCTCCTCAAGGGTCGGCACAAACATCTCTATGTTATCAAGAATCCTAAACCTTTCCCTAAATTTCTCCAACTCATTCTCTTTAATATCTGTGGACCACAATGAAGCCCCTCAACTCACACTAAAGTCTATACGGCCTTCTTGCATCATCCACATACTATAAGGACCCCCATGGCCTCCATAATCCTTTCAGTAGGGATTATGGGCCTCGGCACAAATCAGTGCTATGTTTACTTTGAAAGATCCCCCATACGACTTCTTCGAAGTGGAGGCCATTTCAGTATGAACAAAAAGGAGAACTTGGAGATATTTGAGTACTTACATAGGTCCTGGACACCGAAAAGTAAAGAAAACGGAGCTGCTCACCGAACAAAGGAGAGTGGAAGCTAAAGGGAATTTCGACACTTAGCTTTTAATTTTCCCAGGGTAAAGAAAAAGGGAAAGTAGTAGGTTTTCAGCCTTATATATGCGTAATGAACGAACCCTCACCGTTGGATCTTTCTCCACCTTAATCTGGGCCATCCACCTCTAATCTCACGTGTCACGACGATTCCAAAGGGCACTTCATCAAAATTCAAACCAAGGGCCCAAATAGTGTCATGCTGAACACGCCTTAAAAATTTGCTTAGACCCTGCCGATGTAATGTATCATCATCATTACGCATTAAATGCATACATTGCTTGACCTTAGAAAAACTGTCACGCCTCCCAGCTATCCTCATTGGAAATCAGCGTCCCCACAAATCATAATGGCATGCCACCGGAAACCTCCAACGGCCTCAATTAGCATTTTAAAGCCTTATCACATGCTTCATCTCCCAAAGAGGCTCCGTAGAAACGCTAATAGCCTCACTTAGCATTTTAAAGCCTTATCACATGTTTCATCTCCTAAAGAGGGTCAGTAGAACCTCCAATGGCCTCGCTTAGCAGTTTAAAACCTTATCACATGTTTTATCTCCCAAAGAAGCTCAGTAGAACCTCCAATGACCTCGCTTAGCATTTTAAAGCCTTATCACAGGTTTCATCTCCCAAAGAGGCTTGGTAGAACCTCCAATGGCCTCGCTAAGCATTTTAAAGCCTTATCATAGGCTTCATCTCCAAAAGAAGCTTGGCAGATTCTCCGATGGCCCCCACACAACACTTTTTAGCCCTATAACAACGTTCAATTATCAAATAGGCTCGACCTTTTACGTCCAGAGCCTCGTCATGTACCCCTCAACCCCCGTCGCTAGTTTTAGTTAACCAAATTGTCTTCTTTCTTAAGACTAGCAAGTCCACGCATTACATAAATAATGACACCTGGATTTTGGGGGCTGTTGTTACTCATATAAATAATTTCTCCCTACGTGACGTATTTGAGGGGCCCTACCTTATTTGGCAACATAGATGACCCTGTTATGATTAGGGGCGGTAACCTCTCGTATGAACCAAAATTCGGTAGAACCCATTTGATAGACCCCCATGTAGGAGCGGGTTCGAGCGAGGCGATGGAGAGATCCCTAACTGATCTTGTGGAGAAGTGATTGACAAGACAATTCACTGCCAATGCCGCCTCTAAACACCTACACGGTCAAATCCCACTTGCATAAACTAGGGCTTGTAGATGTGCGAAGGGTCTTAGCATTTAATGCCATGATTGATTGATTGATTGATTGATTGATGCATGTAACAAGAAGGGGTAGTCAATCAGATGAAGCCACGTGCCTTATTCCCCTTTACTCAAGTATAAAAGCCCACACTTAGTGCCATTCAAGATTAATGTTAGTTTTGACTCTCAATCTAATATTCTTGCTACATACACTCTTCTTATTCTACCCAAAATCGACCCCCCTTTTTAAGCAGATTCAACTTACAGGGACACGAGAAGCTTTGGGCATCTATTGGCCACATCATTGATACAATTTTTTGAGGTAAACATGTATCATTATTTAGATCAATTATGCTACTTGTACATTATTTTCGTACAACTTGGATAACATTTGAATATGTGGCAAAATCAAAATCATTGATTATTTAAAGTGTTGGAGAAATTAATGGAAAAATTGGTTCCACATAAACAAAATGTCAACTAAAATGTATGTATAACAAGATTGTATTTGGATTGCAAACATCAAAATCTAGTGAGGGTATGTTGTGGGCAACATATGCATAGATATATGGCATATTCCCGTCGAAACTACAACAAATGTAAATTCAAAAATAGCATGGACAAATTGCACTATTTTTCTTGAACTTACTGCTTACTTAGTATGTCGGATATATACTTTTAAACGTTGAAAATGAATTATCAATCTTTCATTATAGTTGTACAATCAATTCTAACATCTGGTTATGTCTGAATCTTCATTAAATTGCCATGACAACCTCTCATTTTTGTAGACAATGTTTTCTATAATTAAGGAAAAAGGAACTAAATCTTTAGCAATCTTGCATAACTTAAAATAAAACAAAATAACTGCCTAAGATCGTTAAGGTGAAACCAGTGTGCTATTGAGTCAAGACTATCTGTCAAGTTAATGTGATTGTACAGTATTTTAGTAAAGTGCATTAGAGAAACAAGTTTTTAAAAGTCGAATAAGGGTATATTAGCATTTGAGGGTATGAGTTAGGGCTGTAATGGATCGAATATGGATCGGATCTGTCAATATCCGATTCGATCCAATAATTCAACGAATATTTAATTTTTAAATTCATATTTGATTTATGTTATCGGATATCTGATCCGATAAACTAATCAAAAATTGAAGAAATTGAGAAAATAAAATCAATGTTGAAATTAATTTTTTTTTTTCAATTTTTCAATTTCTTAAACATTTTTAATAATTATAAATTTTTTATTTTTTTTATTTTAGCCAATTGGGTTGAAAGGCAAAAAATTTATTTACCCATTTAAAATGACTCGCTTATTTATAGAGGACATTTTCAAACGTATTGTTATAAACTTTCAATATGGGATAAAAATCTATTTGATTTGGCTGTAGTATTTTATAATTTTGGTTTGGTTATAGCGTATTGTACATTGGATTTAATTGTAGTGTATTATACTATATATAAATAATTATTTATATTTTATCGTTTTCCTATCTTTTACTAATTAATAAAAATTAAAAACTTTTCAAATATTTTAATTAGCACTATTATATTATATCTTGTTTATCAAATATATTTATTTTGTTAAGTTATTAAAATTGCATTTGATACTTTAATTTGTATATATTATTAAATAATTTTTAGATTGATTAAAATTTAAAATAATGTTAAAATATAAAAATACATTTTTACGTTTTTTACGTTTAGGCATCGTCTAGACTCTCCTATCCCGAAATCTCAACCCCTCACCCACATTACATTATTTAGAACACTATGTACACGTGGATTAACTTTCTTATTTTTTTTATATTTTGAATTTGATGACTTTTTTTTTCTAAATTTCTTTGTTTTTTTCTCATTATTTATTTTAGTGACAAATAAAATACCATAAAAATATTTAATCGACTCAACTATTTATAATAAAATGGATCGAGTTGTTATCAGATCAAATTGGTCTATATTTCTATAAGATTCATTTAATTAATAGATTACTGAATTTGAATTTTGATCGGGTTAACGGACTGATACCATATATTTATCTCTCATTAACTTTATCGGATTCGAATCAAAATCTAATTCATTGGCAGCCCTAATCGTAGTGATTTTTGAGATCCTTTGCGCTCTAAGATATTAATTACACCAAATCAGTTCGATTATACAACTAATTGATCATATGAAAGTAGCTTAATCGTGTGTTTAACTTAGTCATAACCACGTCTGGTTGGATCTTGGTGGTTCCAAAAGTGTGAACCAATATGTAAGCTTTTCAGTAATTGTAACTTGGGTTAAAAGTGTTATCACATAGCGGGGTGTATTCAATTGGGATTTTTGAAAATTTTGATGAACATTTTTTAAGTGATGATTTATGTGGATCGTAAATTTTTTCTTAGAAATTTGTGTGAAATTAGTGGAAGTCTTTTGTAGACTTCTATAGACTTCTATTTAAAAACTTTTATATTTTTATAGAATTCAAAATTTTTTTGAAAACTTTCATTTGAAATAGAATTCATGTGAATCTAATACAATATTGCAAAATTATTACATACGAGGTGGTGGTTCTCACAATTCTCCTTCTCCTTCTCCTTTCCCATCCCATATAATAAAAAAATATTTTTAAAAGATTAAAAATTTAAGACCTTAATTAAATAAATAATAATACATATAAAAAATAAAATTAATATACAGTGTTATTAATACAATATACCTTAAAACAATAAATAAAAAAAAATATTTAAATTTAATTATAAATTAATCTATATAAACATTTATAATTTAATTTAAAATAGATATTTTACACAAAAAATGAATGAAAAATGGAAAAAAAAGTTATAAGAATACAATTTATGTATTTTTATAAAAAATAGAAATAATCAATAAGAGAGTAAAAGAAAAATAAATTTTAATGATATAAAAAAAAGTATATATTATTGTGATATAAATTTTAATCATAACTCTAATGTTCGTAGAATGGAAAATGAAAGAGAAATATTAAAAAGAAACACATATTAATTTCTTTTTATTTTTTTCTTTTTTGTGAAAGTCTAAATCTTGTGATTAATGATATACAAATTTTGAAATTTAATTTATTACTTTTTACTTAAAAGTTAGTATTATGGAGACTTTTATAAAAGTCTCTAAAAGTCATTAAAAGTTAAATACTTCAAGACTTAAAGAGACTTCTAAAAAGTTTTAATTGAATACACTGTAACTTTTAAATACTTTTCAAAAGTATATAATAGTCTCAATTGAATACACCAATACTTTTAAAAATTCAAAAATCTACATTAAATACCCCAAAACTTTTTAAATCTCAAAAAATTCATTACAAGTGTCAATTGAATACACCCCTGTATTTTTGTCAACAAACAAGTCTCATTATACATTTTGAACCTTTCCACCTAGTGAAGTAATTTAAGGGTGATATTACAGTAGAGTGCTTACAAAATTTCATTTTCCAAATTTGGAACCTATATTTGGATGAGGCATGTTTTGACTAGGACCAGATCGTTTAACAAAGATTTGAATGGCTTCCTTCATTGGGACGAGTTACGTAACCATATAGCGAAAGTCATAAGGATCAAATTGCCACTAATAGCAATAGTTTTGGGGTTCAGTGGTGCAGTTTCCCCAAAATAGCCCTGCCACCCAACAAATAACACAACTCGGACCTCTTCGCTCGTCTTCCCAAGATCCATTCAACTTCCATTTTTTTATTTACCTCTATTCTTACTGTAAAGATACAGAAATTTACGCACATAAAACATAATTCTTGGCTTAATTCTACGAGTTCTTGAAAATTGAGAGGCAAATCAATGTTGTTGACCCAATAGTAATATTCTAATATATTGAGATATTCGATGATAAATAATGGTGATGGATGAGATGGGAGGATCAACGCTAGAGACAACAACACGAGCAGCTGCAGCAACGACATCGTATGTTCCGTCCTCGATTTTCTCGAATTATCCATTAATGTCTGCCCTCGTCGCCTTTGCGCTTGCCCAAACTCTCAAGCTCGGTCTCTCCTGGTACGCTTTTGATTCACCCCTGCACACACACACACACACACACACACACACACTTAAGTGGGTGTTTTGTTATTTCTATTGATTTTTGCTTGATTCAAGAAATCTTGGAAATGGGATCTGTTGTTAAAAAATATTATTTTCTTGAAAATGTTTATTCAAATGATTATATCTAAACTGTGTTGCAATTGCATGCATCTGTTGAGAAAAATTTATGATTTGCTGAATTAGATGACTTTTTTTTTTCTTTATTTATATCTATGCTGATTCCGAGCTTCAATTAAAATATTTTTGTAAGAAATAGGAAAAAGATGAATATAATTGAATAATTATAAGAAAATTTGATAATTCAATGCGAAATTCAGAAAACATATCCATAAGTATGTCGCAGACAAAAAGTGCAACACTTTGATTTAGTTAGTTCAGTATATAAGCTCATAAAGGGAAATGAAGAAAGATGACAAAATGAATTGTTCATAGCAAATATCTAACCTAATGGAGACGAAAAAGCCAGCCCCAAATTTATTGGGAACCATGATTAGTTTGTTGTCTTTTTTAGTTGTTGTGTAGTGAGTAGCTAACATAAATTCAATACAATTAACACATCCTTTAAAAGACATATGTCCGAGTGCTAGTCCTCCGAGAGTGAAATTTTCTTGTTCTTCTCTAACACAAGAATCAATGTTAAAATTTTCTTCTAAAGGCTCGTTAATAAAACCTTCGTTATGATAATACCCCCAAGTTATTTAGCCTCTCAAGTACCTATTTAGGTCAAGTCCGGTAGTTGTGTAAATAATCTTTTGAGCAATGTGCAGTTCAGTACACAGGTCATGGTCCAATTTGGTTGGAGGATGAGGAAAAGAATGCAAGGGTGACCAGCCATTATATAGATTTGTGATTTGACAAACTAATTTGCATAAACTTCAATATTATTGAAATACATCATGCATACCAGTGTTCATAAACAAGAAACAAGTAGATAAAAATCCAGTATCTCTTATGATCTTGATAACATGTTATAGGACGACCTGTGTGTCTTTCTTATTAGAGCTCGAGTAAATTTTCTGGCAAGATAAGAGGTCAATTGGAACATATGCATGAGGCGCTGCAGTAAACACTTAGCAAAATACAATTGATAGTAGTATGCATATTCTACACATTGTACATTATTTTACTCCAGACTTACAATCCTATTCAGAGCATATCTAGGTCATTAACCTAACCCTCATTTGGTTCCCTGATGCAATACTTGCATGTAGTTGGCATGTTTGAAGCAAGGTTCTAAAAATGTCAAGGCGTGGAGATCAAGTCTCTAACCTTACGTAAGAAGACGTTTTCCTATTTGTGATATTATTTTAATTATTCTAGATTCATAAATAAATAAAATAATGCATATCCTAAATATTATAGAAATTTCATACATATTTTTCAAGTTTCCAACAAAAACATAATTCTGAAAATCATAAACACCCTAAATCAGTAATTCTTTGTTCGTGGGCACTGAAAGCTATGCTTGTAGACTAGGGTGGGTTTTTTGTTGGACTTATTTCCTTTTTAAGTTTTAGCAGTTTATCGTTTTGTTGTGCTGGACTTTGAAACAATAAAATACCACTTGCCTAACAAAAAGGCACATGCCTTTTAGAACACTGGTTTAAGTATTTCCTTATCTTGAAATTTTGATGGCTTCTTCGTTAAGATAGTATGTACAACACCGAAAAGTAATAAAGATGAAAAAAGCTAAAATCTTGCTCGTGATAGTGTTCAATCCTGTCAAATACTACGTACTAAACGATTTCTGAGAGTTGAGAGAGGTATTTGGAGCATATTAGAGAGTTTCGAATTTATAAGTTGGTCAAACATCATCTTATCCATGCATTTGGTTGAACCCAACGCTTTTACCTATTTTTTATCACCTCATTCGGCATGATCCACTATAAAAGCAATACTAAACAAGCACTTAATCTTGTTTCTGTACTACCTAAAAGTTTCACGCACTCAGAAAAATAAAAAATAGCAGGGTTAAATGCTGCTCAAAAAACCCTTACACAGAGACTGGCAACGAGAAATATATTTTTTATTTGTAAAATTCTCAGTGGTATAAATCTTGCAGGTATAAGGAAAGACGTTGGGATCTAAAGCAACTTGTTGGATCTGGTGGTATGCCGTCGTCCCATTCAGCAACAGTAGTTGCTCTTATGGTTGCTGTTGGTTTGCAGGAGGGCTATGGAGGATCACTATTTGCAATGGTGTTTATCTTGGCATGTGTGGTATGATATCTCTTGGTTGTTTGTGGTATAATCTTGCTTTTCTACATTCCTGTGAGACCATTATTGACTTGGCCCATGTTTGAGCCTCGTTATATAAAAACTCATTTTTCCTCAAACTCATTTGCAGTTGTACATTATTCCAATAAAATAATTTTACACGTAAACCCAAAACGTTTCCTACTTTTTAACTGCACATTCTCCAAAACATCACCATTGCAAAACTCATTTTTTCAAAAAATGGAGCTCAAATACACCCTTAGTGTGTCCTGGTTGGCTTAAAAAATTACTAATAAGTTTACTTATAACAAGTGAGTTTTAAAAGGAATACATTGGTTTCTTGGTATTGCTTACAATTAGTTGGGCATATGAAATGTGTAGATAAAATTACGTTCAACCAACTTTAAGAAAAAAATTAAGCACATCCAAACATGCAATAGTTTTTTATTTGATCGAAGTTGGAAACAAGGAGGTTGCTGATTTTGAAAGTAACTTATAACTTGCTATCAAAATATCTATCGTTTTTACTGTAGTTAAGAAAAATTTAAGACATCCAAATATTTTTGGAATCATAAAGGTTGATTGTATAAAAATACCCACGTCTGTGGAGCTGTTGATTCGTAAAATCAGTGAGAAGACAGAAATTATATGGACAGAATGTTTATTGTAGTTTTGATTTTTTGGTCTCCTTCAAGCATAAACACTTTTCCATTACTTGGTTGTCCTTAAATCAGATTTTCTCATGTTTTCGCTTATTTATTGTTATATAAAACGTAGAATACTTATAAGAACAACCTGTGGCAGGTGATGTATGATGCGACGGGTGTAAGATTACACGCTGGAAGACAAGCAGAGGTTTGTGGCTCTTGCTGCTGCTGGTTTGTATCCATGCAGATATAGATGCATGTGCAAATGCGCAAGCATGTTTGCTTGCGTTTTCTTGTAAAAAATTGATAGATTTGAAGATACCATATACTGTTATGAGTATACAAAGTTTTATGCTATGTACACGAGAAACATCTAACAAACTGCTTTTCAGGTTCTAAATCAAATTGTATGTGAACTTCCAGCTGAACATCCTCTAGCTGAGAGCAGACCATTGCGTGAACTTCTTGGTCATACACCCACTCAGGTTCATTTTTTGCTTTAACGGAAGATAAGATTTTTTACCTGATCACATCATTTATTTTTTGTCCATCTGGGCCGCGAGTATTGAATTTTTTTCCCTTTTTCCTTTACATTGCCAACTCAACGATTTTTCCCAGTAAAAGAAGGCCAAGTGGGATGAAATGTCATCCCAAGCCTTCTCAAACCTACCTTTCTGACAAAGTAGGGAAAGTGCCTATTTCTATCTTTCACCAATTAAAAGAAATAGTCATTTCAAAACTTATTTACTTAGAATCCCTTTTTTTTTTTTTATAACCGTGGGTTAAAAGGCCAGCTTACGCGCACCTCGACTAAGCCCACGAGGCACTGAAGTTCACGGCCGAATACTCACCTTAATGGTTCTAAGGGGACTCAAACTGGTGACTATTGGGAAGCAAATCATTAGAAACTTTTTAAGCTTAGCCAAACATGCTCCTTGGATTTCTTGATTCTTTTCTTGCTAAACTTTTCCGTCTCTGTTTGTAAATGGCTAACATAGAGATTTTTATGGCTTGATTGGTGTGGACTGCGTAGTGTTAAGAAAGACGAAAAAGTTAAAATCTTGAGCACTGTACCATTTAATATAGTACCGTGTACCAAACATACTCTTAGGATGCATTTAGTATGGTACCGTATAAGGAATCTAATACGAAATTAGAATGTAAAATATTAGGTGGATAATATTTTTTAATCTTTCATTCAAAAGAATGCCATTTACTACTCTTTACCCTACTCCGCATAATGTTATACGTGCAAATAGCATTTATTTACATAGCATTTTCCATTCTAATTTTATTCAAGATTCATTGTACCGTTGATTTGCATTTCATGTAATCGTTATTTTAGGTTTTGTCTTTGCCCTTTTGGGTTCATTCAACACCCTTAATGAAAACTTGCAACAGTTCAATTTGTGGAATCCTGTCTAATCCAGAACATATCTGGTTTTATATATTATCACAAAATTGATATACATTTTTTAATAAATTTCTGAAATTCGTTTGTGCTTCAGGTAGTTGCTGGTGCACTGCTGGGACTTGTTACAGCAACAATCATCCATTTGATCACTGGCTCAAGCGTTCGAACTTGATCATTACATTTCTTAACTTAGACCGAAGATCTTCAGGATACAGATATATAGCCATATCGACTCCCCAGCTACACAAAAAGAGGGTGTTGTTCTGTTTACATTGTTCCGTTTACATTTGTGTATCTTCTTTGCATGTGAACAAAAAGGACAAAGCAAAGGTGATAGTAGTTTGATGCATTGTAAAGCCTTTAATGTTTGCTCTTGAAGTCCCAAATCTTTAAATTAATATGTAGTAGTGGCATGGACGATTTCACAAAACCATCAGTTGATCCATTAGTCATGAAATGATCAATTTAAATAATTATTTCTTATTCAAAATGATATGAAAGAGAATCCAAAAAAATTAAAAAGAACAGAAAAATGATTAGATAAAATAAAATATTTAAAAAAAAAAATTATATAAAAGAGAATAGTTCTTGTTCCCCAACCTATCCCCTACCTACCATCACCACCTCCATCTCTGTTCCACTCATCCCCTGTCCCCATCCTCTCTCACCACCAACATGCTAAGCCAAAGATATAGTCTGGTTTCACGTGAAACTAGACCAAATTCTCTAGTCTCTCGGTGAAACTAAAGTTTGAATCTCTTATTCTACGAAACTAGACTTTCAGATCTATTTTGAAAATGAAACCAGATTCAATGGTGGTGGGATGCAGATGGGAGTGGATGGTGTCATGGTGGAATGAGGATGAGTGACGTGGGGTGGTGGTAGTGATAGTGGTAGTGGTAGTAGCCCGTGGCAAGTGATTGGGGGTGGGGGAAGAACCATTCTTTACTATTTTAAATAAGATAATATAAAAAGACTATTTTGTCCTTATTAATTTGGTCAAATGATGGTCGTCTTCAAAATTTTGATCATACAACGAACTTTCGGATGGAAACATTCAACGCACCTGAAGCTACATATTAATTTAGAGGTCGAGGATCTCACATCATTTTTCATTTAAAGATTTGGGACCCCTTGTCAATTTACTCAAAATAAAACAATCATGCTACGGTGTCAGAAATGTTTGACAAAAAAGTTTATATAATACTACATGACATTCTGTTATTGAACTGTTTAAAACACAATCAACTTTTTTATCCAATCGTCTTTTGTTACCATTTCATTTGTCAATTGTTTCTGACAAAGTGACATAATTCGAAATAAAATTATAATGTAAAAGATATCGGGATCTTTTTGAAGATTAATCAGGGATCTATCCTTTTGACAAGTACTCAGTACTTGTTTGAGTATTTATTCTTGATAATGCATAGACATAACATGGTTTTTTCTGAAAATCACGCCTGGGTGGGTTCTTTTGTTCCAATAAAATACATATTTAGCTCCGAATCCTCTTCTTAATTAAATATCATTATCCGAACTACAAAAAAAATAAAAAAATAATATAATGTTTGTATGCATTTGACCATGCACATGCCCTCACGAGCTTCATAAAAATGGCAACCTTCATGCAGTCGAACCTTCATAAAGTATGGATTTTACTATGTCGTATACTTTACATTCAATAACGGCTATTTTTTTTTCTCAACTCCGCCAAAAATGCAAGAAGGGGGTCTTTTTCTTGATTAATTGTTGATGGTGAAATTAGGGTCCTCAACTGAGAGAAGTACATATATGGTCAAAAAATGTGTCGTCTATACTTGGCCAATTTGTACCGCACATTGTATTAACAGACACGCCTGTTGTTGCCCATCCTTGCCATGTGAAAATTCTGAGAAAAAAACATCACATCTCTTAAATAACACAATCAAATGGCCCCAACACTGCCAGATGACAAACCCACCTATTAATTAAAGAATAAGGCAAAATGATTTACAATGATGTATAAAACTAAAATGATATATCGAAATTTAACTGGTTGAAAAGCTTAAACTTTTAAAGAGAGAAACTACCTGGGTCGACTCTAAATTTATCGAAAATGCGCTTAGTTTCTTGATCATAGATGCTGTTACTTGCTGCCAACTGATATGGGTGCAGTTTTCCAAACCTCTACTCAGTACATTTTCTAACTTTATCCAATATCAAGCTTCTTAACTAGATCTTGTGACCAATTTCTTTAACTGCTCCCAGAAAAGGCCATAGACATTAAAATTTTATCGAGAGACGTTGAAACTTTCTCAAGATTCCATTATATGAAGTCAAGTTGCAGCCCACTGTATTTTTAGGCGACAATGCAGCAAAATCAAGAAACTTAAGCAGTATTTTATTGGAAACAATTTTTTACTGTCACTGCCACATTTTGCTGCTTTCTTACCAGTCGGTGGATCTGAACTTCATCTACTAAATCTGCCAGTCTAAAAAAAGTCTATGGTTTCAGGGTTCTATTCTCTGCAAATTTGTTTTGCTCTCCTACAGAAAATCCAGTTGGGCTGAAATCAATGTATAGTACTCTGTTTCCATTTCATGTTCTTAGCAATTTGTAGTAGGCACTTGTCATGTTTAGTTTTATGTTCTTGGTATTTGAGGTTGATTTTATTGCGTCATATAAAAGAATTTATGTAGTCTGACCCTCAAACTTTATTTGAGACAAGACTTTGTTGTCTGTGGTAATATGTTTTTTTTTTTTTTTTTGAATGATAGATAGGGCCATAGAAACTCACAGTGTTGACGTCTATGCATGAATATTGTTTGATTTAACGTTTCTTCAGATGCACTTCTTCTTAGACCCTCAAATTCCAACTTGCTGTTATTAAATCTCTTATGGGTGGCCGTGCTTATCCTTTTTATGTTAATGTTTCCAAGAAAGTTGATGATTTTAAAAATTGGACTTGAAGGAACAGAAATTATACTAACCAGATGTGTTTTGCACTCAAAATACCAATGCAGATGTTCATCCTGAGATCTGCATCACTTTTAGAAGTCGTTGGGATCGGTGATGAGACGAAATTAGCATGATGATTGAGTTTAACTACTTGGGAAAAGGGGATTTGTTTGTGATTTTATATAGCTTTACTTAGCTTGCCTGGTAGACGAAAAAAGGAAGGGGTTTTTGCTGACAGAAGACAGCCAGTCGAAATACTTTGGGGGTTTTTTAGTTTTATTTAGTTGATCGAAAGGCGTAAAAATGAGATCGATAGAGGATAAGGGGTGCTTGAGTTATGGAACTACACAAGAGACGCCAGGTGGAAGTTGTATGACTTTTGAGTTCCACAAAGGGAATGGGATGAATCGAGCTTCTCATCAACGAACAGCATTAGGAAAACCGACTCCATCGAAATGGGACGACGCGCAAAAATGGCTTGTAAATCTATCGAAAGGAGGAGATAGAAATCAGGCAAAAGCTTCCCCCCGTAATTCAAATGCTGATGACAGGAGATTGATAGTTCCGGTACCAAAGAAGGAATACTCGAGTGGAGACGAGGAAGGAAATGATGGTGCTGGCTCTACAAGTGCGAGTCCATATGAAGTGGAAACTAAGAAAGTAGATTGTGATGAGTCAATATGGAGAATCAATAAGCCTGTTAATAGTTCCGCATCGGTTGTGCGCTCTGTATGTGTGAGGGATATGGGGACGGAAATGACTCCGATAGCCAGTCAAGAGCCCTCGAGAACGGCCACTCCTATCAGAACCTCCACTCCGGTATCAAAAAGCCCCATATGCTCGGGTCCATCAACTCCTGTAAGAAGTCAGAACGGATTTCTGGCTCTCAAAAGTGGTCAAACTGTCACAATCCCGACTGAGACGAAGGATGAGGCTGGCAGGGCTAATGGTAACACCGGACAATGGAGCAGAGACGGAGAAGAACCCAATGCTAACAATGCATCTGCAAGTAGGACTACAGATCAATCAAGAAAGTTAAATCCTCTGGAAACACGAGCAATGGCTTGGGATGAGGCTGAGCGTGCCAAATACATGGCGAGGTAATTTATTGTAGCATTTTTCGGTTGAGTAAGAAATCATGAAAAGTTTTCATTAGTTGGCTATTCATGGACCTGCAGGTTCAAGCGCGAAGAGGTGAAGATTCAGGCCTGGGAAAATCATCAGAAAAGGAAAGCCGAAATGGAAATGCGAAGAATGGAGGTAATTTGACATTATTCTATAACCAAAATATATTGCAGATTTAGAAGATTCTATATGGATGTAATTCGACTGAGGTATCGTTGATATTCTCTTTGCAATTTACTTGTTCAGCTCCTTGATATCATTTCCTTTCTTTTCGTGTAGGTGAAGGCTGAACGAATGAAATCTCGAGCTCAAGAGAAGTACACAAATAAACTTGCATCGACTAGGAGAATAGCTGAGGAAAAGCGTGCAAATGCTGAAGCCAAACTGAACGAAAATGCCGTGAAGACATCAGAAAGATCAGATTATATTAGAAGAACCGGTCATCTTCCCTCTTTTTTTTCCTTTAAGTTGCCTTCCTTTTGCTGGTAGAAAAATATATTCCTGCATTTAACATTCCCAGTTCTAAAGCATATTTACATTTCAAACTGTCTTAAGGAAATTCTTTCCTTCTAATTTCCTGCTACATTTTACATTGAGTCGATTCGTTTATTAATTTATATGCATAGTGCACCATATGGTTGAGTAAACTCAGAAGAGACTCAAAAATAATATTGCATAGTGAGTAATGCTTTTAGTTTTGACTTTTGAGTGTGTTGACAATAGCACGTTGGATTAGCAGAGTAGTACTTTTGGGGAATGTAAGTAAAGACTTCCTTTCTAAAATTCCAGAAAATTATATCTTTCGAGTAACTTTTAATCTTAGTCAAACATGCTTAGCGAAACACGCTCGGAGACCACTGGCATGACGTGCAGGAGGAGGCGATCCTCAAGGTCAAGTGCTATTTGCAGTCCGATAGCGCGTGAAGCCCACGAGGAGAGACTCCAAGCAGCACTTGCGGCGATGGTGTCTTTGACATATTGTTCCCGACATTACTTTGAACATATGAAAAAGTCTCGAACTTGTCGAAGTATCAATGTAAGAATTTAGTGCGCCATTAAAGTAAACTCTACTTCGGTTGAAAATGAAGAACAAATGCGGCGTAATTTTAGAATTAGAATCTACCTCGATTTCCCATGAAGGACATAGGCTGGAGAGACCCTTCTGCAAATTGACGAGAAGCTGAAAAAAATTACTTGAAAACCTGTCCACTGGACTCCTAGTTAACTCAAAATTACCCGAGTTGAGTAGCTTTCTTCTCGACAAAATATTGTGATTTACGACTTGACTAAGGTCTAGAGTTTTACAATCCCACACGACTTTAATACTTCAAATTGTCGAATTACAAATGCATGGATATAATCCATCTTTTTAAATCGGTTAGTGGATACCTATAAGATGACGTAGATGACAAGTAAACCTAACAAACTGTCGCTCTCTAGGGACATTATAATATTTTTTTCAACTATTAAAGTAGTTCTTACATTATCGTGTCTGCATGAAGAATTTTTCACGAATGAATGATAGCCACGTCACTACTATTACAAATATATTTGGTAGTTACTCACCTACAAAATCGACATATAAGAAAGTGTTCGATGCACTTAATCATCTACGAGGTAGACTTTTCAAGAGCACAATTACAATTAATCTTTAAACTAACCCTTTTTAGAAAATTCCTACTTAAACCGCACTACACAAATGCACATTTCCTCCGTTCTTAGTGAATAGTGACTAAAATTAATCAAAATCAGATAATTAAAAAAAATCTACCCAACTTGCTTTTATTGTGCGAATATCCCACCGATTCGACCCTCTTCCGAAGTGTCCAGGTTGCGACTCCCGACTCGCACTATCTTTCTATAGGACCACCGCTGCGTCTCCTTCTCGTCTCTCTGCAGTCATCTGATTCTGGTAAACCTCTCAATTGCTCATAGATTACGCAAGAAAAGTACCGCACACCATCGTTACTAGGGTTTCAATATTCAGGCTCATTTAAAGAGTAAAATAGAGGGTGTGTTAAGATTTTGTGTTAACTAGGAGATCTATATTTGATTTTTCTCGAATCAAAACTCTTTTCTGTCATTTTGAAATAGGGTTCTCCATTTGGGCAATTCGATGCTAGCATTCTGTTTGCTATATATATAAGTACACACAAACTTCTTAGAGTATGGCGGCTGGAAGACATGGAAGCCAAAAAGACAATGAGTTCAAGGGTCGCAAGATGGACGTGGGGCTGCCAAAGAAGGAAGTTGGGAGTGTTAAAGGGGATTATGATCGTTTTAGGAACGGAGACTGGGATAATGGGCAAAGGCGAAGTCAGGTTTGGGTTCGAGATAGTAGGGATTATACAGGTACGGTTGGACAGAAGGATATTAAGAAAGGGGTGGTGATAAATGGTGGGTATCATTCTACTTCAAATCAGAGTGATTCTCGCAGTAGTGGTGGTGGGAGGAGGAGTGAAGTTGCGGTTCGGGTCATGGATCGAGAGCCTGGAGAGCTGTCTAGTGATGGGTCTGATGAGGCTATTGATTTGGAATCTCGGATTAATATAGAAAGTGAGGTTAAGACGTTAAAAAATGGAAAACAATCATTGCCTGTCCAGAATAAGAAGCGGAAGTTTTCTCCAATTGTTTGGGATAGAGATGACAGGGAATTGAGTAGAGCATTCGAAAACAGGAATGTTTCTGATATTACTAATTTACCATCTTCACCTCCTCTGGTCAATTCAAATTGTCAGTCATCTGCCCTCTCTCCGGATGAGTCTGTACAGATTTCACCTAAGCAAGAATGCGAGGTTCAGAATTCTAAAGCATTACTTCCTGAGATTGATTTAGTGCCAGAGGTGTTGGAAGTTCCTGTTGAAACATCTTCCTTGTCTCCCAAGGAAGAGTGTCATGGTGGTGACCAAGGAGCAGAGGAATTGGACGCTGAAGATTTTGAGTCTACTCGAACCATTATTTCCTCTCGTTGGGCAAATAATGCTGAATCCCCAGTTGATAAAGGTGTGATTTATGATAATGGAGATACGCCTAAATGGAAGGTGCGTAGGTCTGGTTCTAAGTCGGCTCTTGAATGGGGACATAGGAAATCAACAAGTCCAGAGCTTGGAGAGGTTAAAGGTGAAGGATCTAAAGGAACTATGGGGAGGTCCTCCGGATCTGATGAGTGTGTTAGGTCTTCTAGTAGAGATAGTTACCCCAACAATGTTGATAAGAATGACTACATGGAGATAGATGAGGACCGTAATTATGGTGCTACTAGTGTTAGCCAGTCGGATATGGAATCTGCTGATGAATTAGGTTCTTATGGTACACCAGAGCCTGCTCTCACCCCAGAAAGGAGTGTGAATATGCTTCAGGGTTGCAGAAGTGTTGATGAGTTCGAGAGAATGAACAAGATAAATGAAGGAACTTATGGGATTGTTTATAGAGCCAGGGACAAGAAGTCTGGAGAAATTGTTGCTTTGAAGAAGGTCAAGATGGAGAAAGAGAGAGAAGGGTTTCCTCTGACTTCGCTTCGGGAAATTAACATCCTTCTCTCTTTTCTGCATCCTTCAGCAGTGGATGTCAAAGAAGTAGTTGTGGGTAGCAATCTGGACAGCATCTTCATGGTCATGGAGTATATGGAACATGATCTTAAGAGATTGATGGAGACAATGAAACAGCAGTTTAGTCAAAGTGAAGTTAAATGCCTTATGCTCCAGCTGTTAGAGGGTGTCAAATATCTTCATGATAATTGGGTACTTCACCGAGATCTGAAAACATCAAATTTACTTTTAAATAATCGAGGTGAGCTGAAAATCTGCGATTTTGGTCTGGCTCGGCAATATGGGAGCCCCCTGAAACCCTATACTCATTTGGTGGTCACTTTGTGGTACAGGTGTGCTTCTCTTCTTCTTTGGCTCTTTTATCCTGATGATTAGTTTAATTTACAATCACCTATTTTTAACTCTTACAAGTATTCATATGTGCTCTAGTTGTCCTATAGTATCTTGAGATTGCGTAGATGGTTTTTTTGCCAAGATGGATAGATATAATATTATCTTTTCAGAAATTTAGTTCCATATTTGCTGCAATTTTCCTCAGCCTGTTGTCATATCATTTTCCCATATAACATTAAAGCCAAAATAATTCTAATACTCGATACCACTATACTTCTTTGTCAACAGTAGTGCATTTTAGCTCTTGATTTTATAGTGCAGATCTTATGTTCTCTGATTTAAGATGAATTGAACAAGAAGTTCATTCGCAGGGCGCCAGAACTTCTTCTGGGAGCCAAACAATATTCTACTGCAATTGATATGTGGTCCGTGGGATGCATTATGGCCGAACTGTTATCAAAAGAACCATTGTTTAGTGGAAAAACAGAGTTTGATCAGCTTGACAAGGTCAAATATGTCAGCAGCTTATTCATAACTCAATTTATGATTTTTATTAAATGTAGATAATGTATAGCCTGTTTAGTTTCTTTCATGATGTTTATTGCAGATTTTTAGAATCCTCGGCACACCAAATGAGACAATCTGGCCTGGATTTTCCAGACTTCCTGGGGTGAAGGTTAACTTTGTCAAGAATAAGTAGGTTTCTGTATCTTGTATGTTCAATCCTTATCCTAGTTGACAAGGTTTTTTTTTTTTTGTCATTTTGCTACTCTTTTCCCTGGTTTCAGGCTATGGGTGGTTATTGTCTAGCTTTCTGGTCTCTATGGGTGCCAGTTTTAAATATATAACTAACATATCATGTTTCTACTAATTGGTGATGCATTCATTTCAGATACAATCAATTGCGTGGGAAATTTCCAGCTGCGTCATTTACTGGCTCACCAGTACTTTCTGATGCTGGATTTGACCTGTTGAACAAGCTTTTAACTTATGACCCTGATAAGGTATTCTTATTATATCTGTTTATATCTCTGAACAATTGTATCTCCTGTCTCTATGATTCTTAATTATATGTGGCAACTACGCAGCGGATAACTGCTGAAGCAGCTCTGAAGCATGAATGGTTCCAAGAAGTTCCACTTCCCAAGTCTAAGGAGTTCATGCCAACATTTCCGGCTCAGCATGTGCAAGATAGGTACTGGAGCTCCGTCGACGTGAGTTTAATGGGCCATAATTTCGTTTTGTTTTATGCATTAAATTTGTTGTTATAACGGGTTTTCAGGCGTATAAGAAGAGCAATGAAGAGTCCTGATCCTCTAAAAGAGCAACAGAGGAAGGAGTTGCAGCAAGAAGAATTAGGCGCTGGTGGTTTATTTAGCCAATAATACTTTTGAAATTTCTTTTATTTGGATTTTGCTATAGCTCAGGCAAATGTGGTTTAGGTGAGAGCTATGGATCAAAGGGAGTTTCAAACATTGTTTGGGAGACGATCATTTGTAGCTGTTTTTAGCAGGCACCTGAAAAAATGAGGTGGACTTACAATTTGATTCAGATATAGCGAAGGTTGACTTCTCTGGGCCTCTGCCGTTCCATAGAATCTGGCTTTGAAACCTCTTGTATGGCATCGTGTGGCATAAGGCACTTCCTGTTATGAAACTCTTTCACTTTAAACTCATGTAACATATTTTATATTGATTATAGCAAACAACATTCTTAAAATTACTTTTGAATGCCACCAAACAGTTTGAATTACTTGGCACTCTCTATGCTATCAAATTTAATCCTTATATTGTGTTTGCAAGTGATAATGATATGAAGGGGAGAGGATATTCTAAGGGGTTGTTCTCTTTGTGTTTGAGTTTTGAGTTCATTTTGTGTTTTGTGGTTTGAGTGTCTGTTTTGAAATTGTTGAAAATGCGTCCTTTTTGTCATTCTGAAAAACTGTCTCTCAAAACATAAAAATGGAAAACGCGTTTACTTTGAAATTTTGAGAATA
>CAIGRP010002644.1:0-13008 GCA_903798385.1 Fraxinus cuspidata
GCAGGTGCCATGTGTGTTGCAAAAACTGTAATGGATGAAATGGCTTACAGTTGGATTAGATAATCATCCACTTTTAATCTGATGAATTTCCAGATGTTATCTGCATTTATTGTCATGAATTGTTCAATCGAATCCAAGTATCATTGAATGTCCAATAGCTAATGTGATATTTAATTATGCATACTGGTTTTTATATCAGATGATGATAGATCATGAATACATAATCAGACACTCTCCAACAAATAATAATAGAAAATTTATTGAAAGACGAAGGCCATTTGGTTTAGGTGTTGTTCGACCAAGAAAATTGGAGAGGATATCTATGGAAATTGAAATTGTGGTGACGACCAAAATTCCCAAGTTTCTAATCAGTAAAAAAAAAAAGAAAAAGAAAAAGAAAAAAAGAAGTTTAATGCCCGGTGTGCATTTATCATAAATGAAAATATTATAAATTAACACAAACAAAAAAATATGAAAAATTATGCGATGAATTAACACCACGAACACCAGATGAAATTGTTTTTTTTTTTTTTCATTTTTTACAATTATGACGAAGATTTCCTAAAAATTTGTATAAAATCACTAAAAATCACTCCATGCTATTAACTACCCAACTAAACTCTAACACGTGCGCGCACTAGTTTAGATTAAAAGAGTTTATAGAGGGTTAATATATTACTTTCACACCATTTACAAAATATTTCAGAATAATTCAACTTCACTAGTTGTACCAAATAAACAAATTTAAAAATTATAAACGAAATGAATTTTAATGACGCCACATCTCGTAACGTTCCAATGTCGCACCAAGACGATAGCTATATAAAATGCATTACTTTTCCTTTTGAAAACCTAACTCTCCGCCTGCCTAGACCTATATTTTCTATCGTACGCCGTCGTTTCAGGTGGTCGTTGCTTGTCGGCGATCAGCGATTTCTACCTCCCTTCCTTCGGTAAGAACTCCTTCTCCTTCCCGTATAATATAAACTTCATTTACCTACAAGATGTATGTGATATATATCTGTAGTTTTACCCGCTCTCTCTCTTTTTTTTCAATATATATTATAGTAAAATCAAAATTGTACACTATAATATCTTAGATTTGCATTTGCATTTTCAAGTAAAAGTAAGAATTCACTTGTTTCACTTTTTTTTTTCTTTGTTTTTATGCCGTTTATAGTTATTGCTATTGCCATCAGAAGAAATTATAGTTTTTCATAAATTAGTCTGGAAGCTTTGGCAAAGTGATGGAGACGTTCATTATTATTTCTCGACTTATAAATAATATTTGCTCTGCCTCCAATTATATCAATTAATTTATTTTTTTAATTTTTTTCCCCTGAATATTTGTGAGACCATTGGCTTGATTTTATGTGGTTCTAATAAAATGCTCATAAGATTTTTAGCTAATTTTTTGGTAGTCTGATCAGACATATTGCCATTCAAGAAAGCAGTAATGGGTGGCCGTCCAGCTCCATTTTCAGAAATTGGCAAGCGTGCTAGAGGTGAATTTTAAAACAATTTTTGGGTTTGAACAATTGGTGTGTCTCTATTTGCACAAAGCATTTGGGTTTGACCTTTTTTTCGTATCCCTAGATATCAACTTAATGTACATATTGAGGTTTGCTCCATAGAAGATGTATGCTTGTTAACATTTTGTCCTAGGATATAATTTGAAGAATGGAATGGGTGAAATATTAGTTGTTAAGTTAAAACTTTATCTAGAATATTAAACTAGGAGTAAGCTGAAAAGGATGAATCAGATTTGGAATATTAATCCCGTTCAACATGTTTTGTGACTCAGCATCATTTAAATCTGGCAATTTTTTTCTGGTTTCATTTATTTATTGTCTACATTCAAGAACCACACACTTTCTTGGCTATGATTACAGTTTTATTGTGATGATGCTCCATCACTAATTATGTTTACTCAGTGGTGCCTAAACTTCCTATATCTTATGTCGTTTTTGAGACAATGTATATCCCATCTCGATTCCGTAGTGAGTGAAGTTTTTGCTTCAGTTTTATCAGTGTGTCAATTTCTAATCTGTAAGAATCCCTTTAAGGTTAAAAGGCAAGTTCCACGGTAGAATTACTACAATGCAATGTTTTATGATTGAGTGATGGACTATTAAAAGGAAAAATATGTATGATTTAGCAAAAATGTAGATATTAATAGGGATGGCAACGGAGCGGGTCGAGGTCGGAGCAACCTCCCTCGCCTTGTGCCCCGTACCAACCATGTTACCCATTTAAGGCTGGCCAGTTTACTACCCATTTAATTTAATTTTTTTTATAAGTTTTTTATAATTCATTATGTTGTCTCATTCATCAAAGTGAGACAATAATATATTTATTTATTTTTTAAAAGTTAAATTATTTAAATATATTTGGTAAACTAAGAATTTTATTGTTTGTCATATTTCTTAGATAATCTTAATTGTCATATTCTATTATAACTAATAAAATTTTGTAGAGTTTTCCATGTAAAGTATTGAATTCTATATAGAACAAAAATAAAATTAAATGGACAACGCTGGCCCTTGTTACCCATACCTGCTCGGGGGAGAAGTCCCCCGCCCCATCCCCGACCCGAATACCCGATTAAACGGGTAATCCCCACCCGTTTGGGGCGGGGAGCGGGTATCGGGTCTGATGGGTTTTTTGCCATCCCTAGATGTTAATACAGAGTGCGGATGCTAAATTGTAAGATAAGAGATGGGAATATGCATCAATAAGTGGAGGTAACACTAAATGGGGATAAATTAAGGGATGAGTGACGTGGTAGGCGCATGTCTTACATAGACCTAAAGAATTTCTTGTTTACAAGAGTGATGTAGTCCAACTAGAAAATGTGAGAAGAGATAGAGGTAGACCAAAATTATCATAGCTTCATCTACTGTATTTGAATGTTTTCTGTTGTTTTCAAGAACAGGCTTATTGGCCTGAAGAAATTTGTTTAAAGAGGAAAACCATATGTAAATTCTTGCCAACTTTAGATATCATGGTACCTGTATCACTATGTCTAGATGGTACCGATATGTGTGAAAATTTGCATCTTACAAGGAAGCTAGAAAGGACTATAATCCAGATTGAGAAAGCTCGAGCACGTGTATTGAAAGTCCTGAAAAATTGTAAAGCTTTCTGAAAATTTATGCCTTTTTATCTATATGGTTTTTGGAGTTTAGGTGGCTAATTAGGTCTGTTTTTGAAAGAAGATTGTATAGCTCGATTTTTGTTCCTTTCTCCTTATATAAGTGGGTCAGGTTTAGGAGCATTCAAAAAGGAGATGTTTCTACCAGACAGAACTTGAGAATGTTAGCCTGTTGAATGCTCTAAAATTTTACTACATTAATTTCCTGAACCCTGTCATTTCTGAAAGCTAGGTAGAATTTATGTTGAGTTCCTGATTTTTATCCTTGAAACTGGTGTGGGTGAAGGTTGGATGTATGAAGTCTGAGCTCACAAGAATATTGAGCTGATATGTTTGAAAATATGGTTTTGGATAAGTAGCAGCAATGTTCCAAAACATGGCATTGGCATTTGGTTTCTATTCTTTCTCTGAACTTTTGTGGATCCCCAGCATCTTAGCCCCTGTTTGGGATCCATTGTAATACGATTTTGGGAGAAAATGTATTTTGAAATAGTGAAGGAAAAGTTTTGAGTGTACGTGTAATATTATTTTATTGAAAAATGTGTGATACTTTTACTCTTTTTCTTTTTACATCTTTTTGGATAATGGAGCCCAAACAGGGACTTGGTCACCTTTAATTCTAACTTTTGGTTTTATAACTTTGGTTTACAAGGGAAAAATTCCTGTACTACTTTCCTTTTGGATCTTACATGTTAGTGATACCAGACCAGCTCTCCAAATATGAAATTCAAGTACTTTTTCCTCTTGGAGCATGTGATGTATGCAAATTCATACCTTTGGTTTCCTATATGTCTACGACTTTTTGTTATCAATTATATGCTCACCCTCATACTCTTCCATTACTCTCTCGTGTGTATCTTGTAAGGAATTTTCAGTCAAAAAAGTCAGAAGAGTCTTCTTGATCACTCTTTTCACTTAGTTATACTTGATGCATAGATTGTATTTTTTTTTCATGATCTTCCATGTAACTCATTTTTCTCCCTAAAATTTTATCAATCGAAACTGCTTTGTTATTTCGAATTGTCAAAGAACCAAATTTTCTATAAATTTGGAATCATTTAATTTTGGATATTGATAACTATTACTATACTAAAATGTTTCATGAACATTATCTCGCTTGTTGTCACGAATATGAACTTGAGAATTAGATATCATTGGTTTAAGGTGGTGATCTTAAATGAATGGAGGATTGATCAGTACCCCCCCCCCCCCCCCCCCCTCTTTTTTGGAGTTTTAATCAAGCTTGTTCCTTATGCAAGATGGAATTGGAATCAAATACTTGAGCTCTTGCCATTTCATCCCCACCCCCCCCCCCCCCCACCCCCTCTTTTTTGGAGTTTTAATCAAGCTTGTTCCTTATGCAAGATGGAATTGGAATCAAATACTTGAGCTCTTGCCATTTCATCCCCACTCTTGGGTTGTTAAATAAATAATGTTATGATACGAGTAAATCCTTTTATAGTGGAGGATGATTGGGACAAAGGACCTCAGCTTTTTAAGAGTACCTTAATCTATATGGAGGGAGGGAAAAACATGCTTAAGTTGTCAAATTTCAAGTTGGTAACATATCAATATTGGCACTTGAGGATTGTAGAAATGCAACAGTCTTTTGGATGTATATGTAGTTGAAGCTGCTTCTTGTCCGCAGTTATCTACATCTGGCATAGGTAAGAAGTGGTACATGCTTAAGAGTTACAGATCTGAATTAACTAGTTAATAAACTTCTTTAAATTAGCATTCTGATCATTATTCACCAAATGCCTCTTGCGTATGGTTGAGACTTGTTAGAACCTGGTGAAGAATTAGCAGTGTGGTTAAACCTGTCAAATTTCATAAATTATTTTCCGTCTCCTTGGAAACAGGATGAAAGAATATTTCATAAATGTTTTTCATCTTCTTGGAAACCCGATGAAATTCACTATCTCAATTATGTATTGTACTTGTCATCTATGTTACCAAAATGTTATTCTATCTTGCGACTGCTTTTTTAATTTTTAATTTTTGGATTATAGACTTTCTCACTTTTGACGTATTATAAGACTTCTAGTATGATCAAAATTGGTATTTATCCTGATAGTTGAGTGCTTATTTTTGTTACAGATCTTTTGACCAAAGATTATAATTATGATCAGAAGTTCTCCCTTACAATTCCCAGCTCTACTGGAATGGTTAGGTTACTGTAAATTACCGTTGGGGCTTTGTGCTTTGTTTATTTTCACAATATTATCATGGTCTAAGTATGCTCTTAAATACTTTACTTGACATGTGAAATCGTGGAGAAATTCATGTTTCTAATGTATTCGAAATTGTTCTGATATGCCATTGATTCTTGATAATTTTTATTTTGATACTTAGAGATGCTAGCCTAAAGTGTAGTTAACAGTTTGGAAGCTTTTTGCTTGAGAGATTTGAGTAAAAACACAATATTCTCCTAGAAAACAATTTTTTTTTTTCAGCGAGTGAAATACCAATAAAAGAAAATAAAATAAATAAATAAATAAATAAAAATATATAATAGATCCTTGAGATTTTTGAGCTGAACACAGAATGATCTCTTCTGAGATCTACTATGTTGCATAGCAAGCAATGCTGGACAACAATAGAACCTTCTCATGAAGCCCTCCTAAGATGGTTTTCTTGGTTGGATTTAATGTGGATTAGGCGCCAATTAGTTTGGTTGTATCAGAATGATTTTCTGAAAATAAGAAGAGATTTTAGTGAACTTGTGGATGGCTGTTTTTTGGATGCTGATGATAGAAAAAGAAAGAAGAAAAGAGGAAAGGAAATATTTTGCTTTCATCCTAGCTGGGTTTTGGAAAATTCACACAAGAAGATATCAATTCCTGACCATGGCGTACTCTATTTATGTAAATATAAATATACATGCATTTATAGCCTCTAATGACTTCTCTGGCAAGAACAAGGACTACGTCCTAATAGCAAACCCTGACAGCTAAGATTATTCTAGACCACCAAGAATTTTTTCTATGCACTTTAACAGGTATAATTTAAATAAAGACTTACAGTATAGATATTTCCTGTGTCGATAAATTACTAGAAGACAAAATAGCATTGATGCTGAAAAGTTATAAATTCTAAAATTCAAACTTACAAATATCAAAAAGAATATGAAGTCCGCTTAAACTCCATTAAAATGGTTCTCGTCTTTTCTGCTCTGAAGTACCAGATATTCCTTCTTGTTTAGTATATGTTCCACATCAACAAGATAATATCGAAGAAATCCGAAATTATGTCAGCAGTCTCCAACTATTATGGCTTCTTATTGTTCAAATATTTGACATTCCTTATCTTCATGATACTTTAACAAGCCATTGGAGATCTTTATCAAAATGTCACTCTGTTATACTGTCCGATCAAATTTTTTTCCTCCTCCTGAGCTCAAGTAATAGGTCCTTTTACAAATAGTCTGAAATGTTTTTATATGAAAATGCAATATTTTTTGTAAAAATCTTAGAACTATTTTATTTATGTTAACCTTTCTTGTATTATTTTGGCAGGGACTTACAGCTGTTGGTGTAAAGAAAGATAATATATTTGTTGGTGACATAATCAGCCAATATAAAAGTGGAAACACTGCTGTGGATGTGAAAGTTGATACCTATTCTAATGTAAGAAGATATTCTTGCGAATATGACTAAATGAATTGGTCTCTGTCTGTCCAGTTTGTTATTATGAATTTGTTGTGTGATTAATGGAAGAGTGTCGTTCCCTCCTTAGCACACCTGTAGATTCTTTGTCCTCTGAAAATCTATGTACAATATATCTAAGGCGATATTTTTACAGGTCACAACCAAAGTAACTCTAATTGATCTTTTACCTTCTACAAAAGCTGCAGTTAGCTTCAGTATTCCCGATCACAAGTCTGGCAAGGTTAGCGCTCCGTGCTTCTTGTATTGCAAATAATTGTGAAGCTTGTTCCTACATACGATGAATTTCTCTATTCAGTAGGTTTCGGGGATCAAATTCTGTGTTAGTAGTTTTCTTACTTCAAAAATATTAGGATTTGGTAATTTATTAGACTCATAGTGTTTTCCAAAACCAGTAGATCTGCGGAAACTCTAAAAACATTGTATTTTTTATTTTTTATGCATTTTCAGCTTGATGTAGAGTATGCTCGTGATGGAGTGGCCATGAACTCCAGTATTGGACTGAATCCGACTCCTCTTTTGGAGCTTGCTGCTGCAATTGGCTGCAGTGATGTAGCTTTTGGTGGTGAAATTGGATTTGATACAGCATCTTCATCTTTCACCAAGTACAATGCTGGAATAAGTTTCAATAAGCCAGATTTTTCAGCAGCTTTAATACTGTATGTATCGTAATTCCAATTGTCAAATTATTGACTTATTCTTCTTGTCGTATTTGTTTTACACATATTGATCTACTTTTAAGTTACCAGTCTCTGTTGCAATCATTTTTTTTTTTTTTTCATAATTTGATTTGCAATTGCATAGGATGGACAAGGGACAAACTCTGAAAGCTTCATATGTTCACTTAGTGAATCCATTGAGTGGAACCGAGGTTGCTGCTGAGATGACGCACAGATTTTCTACCTTCGAGAATGGTTTCTGTATTGGAAGTGTCCACAGAGTCGATCCTTTCACAGTGGTGAAGACTAGATTCACTGATAATGGAAAGGTCGCTTTATTAGGCCAGCGGGAATGGAGGCCTAAATCCCTTGTAACAGTTTCTGCAGAGTACGACACAAAGACCACCAGTGCCACACCCAAGTTAGGCCTAGCCATTGCTATCAAGCCCTGAGTTTATTGAGCTTCATTTGATACTATAACCTTAAATACATTTTTTTACAGCCGTAGTGGCTTAAATTTTCGCCATCATTCCCAAGGACCTGGAAAAATCAGGCCCATTCTTGATCATATTATATGACAACAACCTTAAAAAAGAATTTTTGCGGTAAGTTAGAAATTTGTTGCAGCATTGCTATGTAAGGCAAATAAAACATCGTTTTGGTGTAGGATCTGTTTGGCCCTTCTCTTGGAACTCGCAAATTTCTTTAATTATTGCTACTTTTGAGCTTGGAGTTTTTGGTGCAAGCATTAAGTTTTTATTTGCCTAACTAATGGTGGTAGTTTATTTTTTTATTAATTTTATTGAACATTGTCATCTAATTGATTTTATGATAATTCTGAAAGTTGGCATGCAAATTGATTTTATTTTAAAATACTCAATTACAGCTAGAAACTTAATTGAGATAAATTAAAGGACTTGATTAAAATTGCAGAAAGTTCACTAATTGCATATAAAATTTGAAAAAATGATACTTGTACGATATAGATGTACATTTGGGTTTACACCCTTAGCATGGAAGGGGCCTGCAATACGTGGAGCATCTCCTAAAACATTTACAATCTTCACCATCTTGAAATTCTTTTTTCAATCCCAAGCAACGGGGTGAGACGGGTCAAGATCGAGACAGTCATTCTCGTCCGTTCGCGCCTCGAATATCTAATTACATAGAAAATTATCGCGATTAAGAAGAAGACTCTCAAGTTTTAACTTTCGATGTGGAACTCACAAATATCAAGTTTTAACGGTTTTTTTTTTTTTAAAGTCATCTCGATCACCTCGTGTTGCACTCTCCTGACCACCGACAGCCACCACAGCACCACTGCCCTTGATACACTTCTAATTCACTCAAATCCCCAAATTTTCACACAGTGACGCACACAAAATGTCTCACAACCATAGCGATAATGACACGATTCCTTTACACTCAACCTCCCAATCGGACATTGACGAGATTGAGAACCTCATCAACTCCCAACCCTCCACCGTCCGCCCGGCGCACACCTCACTCGCCTCCATCCCCATCTCCTCCACTTATCCCCCGCCGCCGCCGCCTCCCTCCTTTATCCCCTCCAATCTCCCTCCACCCACCAATCCGAAGCCGACGCCTATCCCTTCAGTCCCCTCCACAGTTCCGCAACTCCCTCCTCGCTCTTCCGAGTCTGGTGGCGGTATTTCAGTATCCGGCTTTGGGTCGCCTCCAAACACACTAACGGAACCTGTCTGGGATACTGTTAAGAGAGACTTGTCCAGGATCGTCAGCAATTTGAAGATGGTGGTTTTCCCGAATCCTTATAGGGAGGATCCTGGAAAGGCTTTGAGAGATTGGGATCTCTGGGGGCCCTTCTTCTTCATTGTTTTCCTCGGTCTCACTCTTTCCTGGTCTGCCTCCGTTAAAAAGGTATTTCAGCTTGTATGATAGCATGATTAACATTTTATTGCAATGTAAAACCCAGTCATCTGAATTATTATCTTGCACTGACAGTATATTTGTACTATGTAAATATGTTTACGCTTTTAACATGATTTCCCCATAAATGGATTGGTGGAGATTGAATTACATTCGCCCCTGGCGTATTTTCAAATAGATTTGTGCAAGATTTTACTAGTAATGTGCATTGTGACTGAAGTGAGAAATTTTCTGGAAGCGTTTTAGGATTGGTGGTGTGACTGACTGTATTTGTTGAATTGTGTAAGCCAACAGATATTAAACATTGGTCGCTGGTTGGTACTAAAAAATGCAAAAGAAAAATAAGAATGCTAGTAAACATGGAACCAAAGTGACGAAGGATCAATTAAGAAGAAGAATCTGAATAACAGAATCACAGCAAGGAGAAGAAGAGAAGAGGAAGAGAGGGAGCAAGTAGAGGAGGAAGAGGGAAAAGAGGGAGAGAGAGGGGGAAGACGGGAGGAAATGTGGGCAACAGGCCAACGTGAATAACTTTCATTCATCAACTGATTTGTTTCAATTACAAAACCATATAAATAGATAGAGCAACCTAAAAGCATAAGGTTTTGGGCCAACCCATTAATACAAGTCCAAGTACTAAAGCATAAATAAAAGTCCTCAACAATTAGAACAAAGATATAGATGTCTTCATCACAAAGTATGTAACTTTATATAATAGTTTGTTTGTTTAGTATGTGTTGCTAATGTCGTGAAAGCTCACTCTAAGATCTTCGAAACGGTGATGTTCATGCTTAGTTTCATGTTACCTTTTCAACCAAACAACCAATGCAATCGGCTCCAACCTACAAACAATATATTTACCTTGGTTACTTCTCAATTTTACCCATAAAAGACAAGATAACGGTGTTGATTTGTAACCTATAATAGAAGAGGCACAAAGAGGAGACCAAAAAATAGAGGAAGACACCAATTTTGGAGCACAAAGCAAACTGATTTTTTCTCCTACTATTGCACATGTTTTTTCTCTCGAGCAGCCAGCCACTTTTTTCTTCTTTTTGCTCACACAAATCACACACAAAACGGCTCGGTTAAAGCAACATATATATAGAAATATGTTAGGCTTTAGTTGGACCAATAAAAGGGGTTAAATGGGCCTTGATTAAACATATGGGTCGTGAGTAATATTAATTTCTTAAGCTACTTCCAACGGTCCATGTTGTTTTCGGATCGAACCTTTGGATTTGGTTGTTGATAATCTATTCACCATTGGCCAAGGCCTGTAAAATTGTATTCCGACATTTTACATCATAGTCCGGGATTTATTGGGTATCAAAACCCAACAGCTAACATCATATGGTTGGATGATTTCTATTGATGGTTGACTAAATTAGGTCTTAAGTTTGTTAAGAAGTTAAATTCTTATCTGTTGATCAAGCTAGTGAAAAGTGTTCGAATTTGATGCATAGTTAGCAGAAACTTCATCACTGTTTAGGATTATCTGTAATTTGTGGATCCAGTTTGTTAAAATTTTATATGGCGTGCTAGTACTGATGTCTAGCTATCCTTGTTGGATGAAAATGTAGTTCATATTTCATCATTTATCGAGCTTTTGTAGAGATCATTAGAGAGAGTTTTTAAATGACATGTGGAAGCATGGGCATCTATCTTTAAGTTGGTTTATATTCTTTTGTGATTCTTTAAGTTTTCTTTTCCCAAGACAATAAATACACCTGCTTAATTTTATTGGAAGTCTAGACTTGATGAGGCAGAGTTCTTGGTGGCAAATTCTGGCTCCAGTAGGTACACCTGGGAGTGATGAAAATCTTGACAAGATGACATGGGATCATCATTTGGCCTCACCAAATTTAAGGGAAGATAGTTCAAACAACAGAGGACAATATTGCCTCCAATTGCTGTAGCCTAAACATCTCTTTTCTGCTTTTTACTGCTGACATTATGATGAGGCTTAAGGATTTTAACTGTGTTCTGTATCAATTTATATGCGTTTTTTAGTGTTATATCCATCTAATGCGATGTCTTTGATCTGTTTTTCCCTTTTCTTATTAATTAATATGAATCTTGCAGTGTCAATCTTATGCAACCTTAGTTCGTACATATCTTGGCAGTCAAGTCTTTCATTTTGTTACATTTGCAATGGAACTCTTTCCTGGAAAATAAATGGTGTGACATCTTATGGCGTTAAGATACACGGTTGAAGTCCTGGTGCGACTGTTTGATGATTTCAAGTTTCTAGACCTTGAACATTTCTTGTTTGGTTTCATCAAATTGCTGGCTATCTAAATATGTTTTGTTTTTTCCATAGAATGTGAAATACACAATTCATGCAGAAGCTTTCTGCATTTGATGAAAGTAATAGGAATTATGCAAAAGTGAAGGTTTGGTTGGAAACCCTAATTAGTGTCTCTGCATTTTACCCATGGTATAAACATTTGACTGGTGTTTGTGGCTAACGACTTTTTTTCTTCCTTTCAACATCGTCCAGTCTGAAGTATTTGCTGTTGCATTTGCACTACTTGCAGCAGGTGCTGTAATTCTGACCTTAAATGTATTGCTGCTGGTAATAGACTCTCTCTCTCTCTCTAACCCCCCCCCACCCCCCACCCCCGTGTAATTCTGACCTTAAAATGTACTGCTGCTGGTAATAGCCTCTCTCTCTCTCTCTCTACCCCACCCCCGCCAACCCCCCCCGGCAAAAAAAAAAAATTCCCTGTGTGCTGTGCTGCACACATAAAATGAACATGCAAATTTTTGCTACCCTTGTGAATTTTTATGTCGAAATAGATTAATCTCAAAAGTTATTTATTTGATGGCTGATGCTACTACGCTAATTGACAATCATTTTCTCATATTTCAGGGTGGTCATATTATCTTCTTCCAGAGCCTTAGTCTTCTAGGTTACTGTCTATTCCCTCTTGACATCAGTGCCTTGATCTGCATGCTGAAAGACAATGTGATAGTTAAAATGGTAGTAGTGACTGTGGCATTGGCTTGGAGCTCTTGGGCTGCATATCCATTCATGAGTACTGCTGTCAACCCAAGGAGGAAAGCGCTCGCACTTTACCCCGTGTTACTCATGTACGTATCTGTCGGTTTTCTTATCATGGCCATCGACTGATGCAACAATGGAGCCTATTTATGGCTTTTTTACAAGGTGCATAATGGGTACTCAACATAGTGTCTATCCTTACCCCAAGATACATTTCTCGTGCCCATTTTTTGCAGATGATATTTTCTGTCATGTTGTCGAGCTTACCTACATAACTAACGAATAAACTGAACTCAGAGAATGAGTAAACGGTATAATTTGTACATTTGATAATGCTGTGCTGATTAAGAACCTTTGTAATGTACCTAGTGAGAGAGTCAGACAAGTTAAATGAATACTATTATTTTTCTTGTTTAGAGAAGAAAAATTCGAAATTAGCTCAGGTCAATAATTTTCTGTTCATATGGCACTTACCTACGTTTGAATTCTTTTTAGAGAAAGTATTTGAATAAATATATCAGTCATTGGAGTATTGCTATTTATCGTCACGATGATGGAACATCGTTGATATGGCAACCCATTATTTTTCACATTTCCCTCTCTTCCCCCCCC
>CAIGRP010002644.1:13130-24152 GCA_903798385.1 Fraxinus cuspidata
CCCCCCCCACCCCCCCCCCCCCCCCCCCCCCCCCCCCCCCCTCCTCTCTCACAAAAATTGATTCGTTCAATTTCATTATTCCACATAAAATGTTACAATACCTATTTTTCATCATCATATTGATAAATAGTGTTATTCTTTTCATTTAAATTAAATTTTCTTTAATATACTTTTTTTTTCCTTATCTCGTCGCTACTCAAAATTGGGGTACAAAATGGTTCACGAGCACAGTGAATCTGTTGTCACGATCTGGTTCTTACTGTTTTTTATTTTATTGTTGTCAACTTCATAAACTTTGGTTTGTAATAAACTTAGCAATGGTCTGTCACTGTCGTGTATCAAGTGTCGATTTCAAAGAAAGTGATTCTTTACGTTTTGTGGTCATTCTTGTGACACATTTTCGACTATGATGATACGATAGATAAACTGGACTTGTCCCATGTTTTCCTTGTATTGACGTCTATTTTTCTACTTCTAATTTGATACCCATAGGATAGGGTTCCTTTTTGGAGAAAACGAGGAAAATGGACCAAACACAACAAAAACCAATGTTAAGTTCAAATTTTGGTCCAAGTGATTGGCAATTTGGCATGGCGTCTATCTTCCCCCATTTTATCATTTTGCACTTGTTTGATCCCCATTTTTATAATTTAATTCATTGGCCGAATTCATTTTTTAGACTAATATATATCAATGGATATTAAATTAATTTGAGTTTGACTGACTTTGATAGAAGATAAATAAAATGATTACTTAATATTTGTATGGAAGGTATTTAAACCATAAATTACTTCTGATAATACATAATTTATATTCGCATATTTCGTGGGATTCACAGTTACTAGTCACATTTGATTCATACATTATGTGATACCCATTAGGTAAATTATAATTTAAACACCCTTTCGAAAAAGTGTTAAATCGGTTAATAAATACATTGACGCTTTTATAGAGAGGAAGGGGGGTGGTATGCGACAATTAGTGGGAGAAGATATAAACATCCAATATACATTTAGCCTATGTTTAGTGCCCTTAAAAAATCTTCTTAAAATTTAAGTTAAAAGTCGATATCTTTCTTAATTTTAAATCACACATTTCATAGAATCTACAACTTTTTAACTACACATTCCATATTTTTTATCAAAATTCTTTAAAAATCTGATTTTAATCTCTATCAAACAGGAGCTTAATATATAGAATATATATTTTAAGGAATTTATTTTATATAAAATGTCATTTTCCACTTTGATATTATGAGGATTTTTGAAAAGTTGGCTTTTTCCGTTTGAGAGGTGGTCCTACCTGTGATTTGATTATTGTAAACTTGACTAATAGTTTGTGATTAAACCTTAAAACTCAACGGGGTCGGCAGAGGCATGCCGCCATGCTTGAAAATTGTACGTGTACTAATTTACTAAGTTCGATAGCAACTATAGTAGAAATTTATTCTTTCGTAACTACTAAGTTTTATATGAATTATTGAGCCTATTTGAATCACATTATTTTTTTCATTTTCATTCTTCCACTCATTTTCAATCGCATATTTTTCATCACATCATCAACTTTTCCTTCCTTTTTAACCACATATTCTCCATCACATCACTTCAAAAATAAAAAAAAAAACATTCTCTCATTTTAATGTGAACCAAACGAGCTCTTCAGTCTATTTAGATCTTCGTTTTTGTAGTGATCTTTATTTTAAGTAGAATTAAATCACAGAAAAAGTCATAAAAAATATGACATTTTGTATTACACTATTTTGCAAATTGGTTGTTCACAAATAAAATTATATATATAATTTGTGGTTGTCGAGTTTTTCCAACCCATTAATATTGTGCATGGGGCATATCCATTTGATGGAAAAATATTTATTTAGACATCAAATGACCACGCGAAAAGCATGTGATATCTAGTCGAAATGGTAAAATTGTTCAAAAAAGAACATTTAGTCCTTATTTGGTGGAAATGAAATCAAATTTTTAGTAAATTTTGATAAAAATCGATAAAATGTGCGGTTGAAAAATTATGAATTCCACCAAATTTTGAGTCTCGTTTTTGATATAATAAGTTGAAATATTTTCTCTTTCGGTCAAATATCACGTGCCACCTGAAAGTTTAATCGACGTGGCACTGACCAGATATGTATATTGTGGACACCATGTGAAATATCCCACAGGTCCCAACCCCCTACTGCAGCTTTATTCGTGAAATAAACAAAAACAGTGCAAAAAATCTCGAAAGTCCCTCTTTACAACCAAACTATTAAAAGAGGAGTATTTTTAAGAAAATGAGTTTTAAAATAGTAATTTTTAGAAGTATATGTGATTAAAAAATGAGAAGATTTCTTTTGAGTTTACGTGCATATCTTATTATTTTAAAATGTGATAAAAAATGAATTTGAAAAAATGAATATGTGATTAAAAACTATGTTTTTTTTTAAAAAATTTACGTGCATATTTTATTGTCAGAACATTTGATTGAGAATGAGCCCCTATTTGGTGCACATTAAAATTTTCATTATCATTCTTCTACTCATTTTCAACCATACATTTTTCAATAAAATATTATTTTTATCACATCAATAACTTTTCATTCTTTTTCAACCACAAATTCTCCATCAATCTACTATTTTAAAATACATTCTTCCAAAATAATGTGGCTCAAACACACTCTGAATTTCAAAAAATAAATAAATTATTTTAATGGTTGTTAAACAAGAGTTAAATAATAAACACGTTCAATAGAAATAAATGGCGAAAATTAACCTTTTACTAAATTTTAAGCCTATGATTGACATCAATATTTTTCTTTAAAAAATAATTTAAAAATTCATTTTCAATCACACATTTAAATAATAAAACAATAATGTTATTAAACACATTCAATAAAGAATGACTAAAATTAATCTTTTACTAAATTTTAAGCTTACGATTGACAATCATTATTTAAAAAAAGAAATTTTTATATAGTCATTTTCAATCACACATTTAAATAATAAAATAATAATATTACTTGTACATTCGAGATGATAGTCCACTCGTGCTTAATAAAATAATTGCAGACGCCATGTGGGGGGTTTCATCCCGGGTGTTAATTCCCAATGTACAAATAACATGATTGATAATAAAATATTTTGTACGTAAATTTAAATTTTTTTTCTTTCTTTTCTTAACATATATTTTCTTAAAAAATTAGAATTCAAAACTTTATTTGAGTCATTGGAGGGGGCTAAATTAAGAAATTGTCAGACGCAGAGTTTGACACGTTGGCAGTGTAATCCATATGATGCCACGTTATCAGACAACTTTATAATAATAAAATACAGCAGCAGCATAATTCATCATCAATACCTAATCTTATCATTTTTTGGAGAGCCCTCTACATGAACAGAGCCACTTAAGCTATGTTCAACAAGAATAATCCATTTTAGGAACTGTTTGTCAGTTTCTGCTTTTTTTTTCTTGTTCTTTTAATATTCAAAAATAATTTCTTAATTTTAAAAATAATTTTTAATTTTTAACAATCATGTCAAATAAATCTTAGAGGGTGTTTGGTAGAGATTAAAATTAGATTTTGATAAGAGTTTTTGAAATGTATTGTTAAAAAGTTGTGGGACCTATGAAATATATGATTAATATTGATTGTTCGACTTTAACTTGGATTAAAATCGAATTTTAATTTTAATTCGATGCAAACAGGGACTTAATATATCATTAAACCAAGGTTTGAAAGAGGATAAGAAGACAGCACATTTGCAGTTGCACACAGCTCATCATAATTGACAATTTTATTTTCTTTAAATTAAATGCGTAATTAATTAGCCAGTTTTTATGGCTGCGGAATCAAGAAAGATCTGGGGTCAGAAATCATAATTTATTTTGCACTTGACCTAATTTTCAATATTTTCTCTACTGCATCAAGCGACTGAAACAGCCAGGGTGATCATTAAAAAGTAATTTTTTTAAATATAATTTAAAAATAAGTTTAAGTCCCTGTTTCGTGAACATCTTTTTCCCAAAAATACATTTTTTTGTTTGATGTGATGGAGAATATGTGGTTGAAAAAGAAGGAAAAATTATTGATGTGATGAAAAATATTATTTTATTAAAAATTGTGTGGTTGAAAATGATAGAAGAATGAGAATGAAAAAATAACGTATGTGGTTGAAAAAGAAATAAAAGTTATTGATATGATGAAAAATATTATTTTATTGAAAAATGTGTGATTGAAAATGAGTAGAAAAATTAAAATGAAAAAATAATATGGCTCAAACACGGATTATTTTAGAAACAACTGAAAGGGCACGAGTATATATTATGTTAAAGAAAGACAAATGTCAAATTAACAATTTTCTAAATATAGTAATTCAACAAGAATCTATTTGGCCTAGCAACAAGTGTTAGCCCCTGTTTGGTCCACATTATTTTTTTTCATTTTCATTCTTCTACTCATTTTCAACCACACATTCTTCAATTAAATAATATTTTTTATCACATCAATAACTTTTCATTCTTTTTCAACCACATATTCTCCATCACATCATCAAAAAAAATGCATTCTTGGTTTCATAATGTGCACCAAACGGAACATTAGTATTCAAATTAATAAATAAATAAAAATACTTGGTGAATAAATAGTAATTTATTATGAATATCACAAAATGTAGAGATATAAAGTAAATTTGAATCAAAGTATTTATAACTTATACACGTTTCAAGCAAGGAAGTTTGTTTGTAAAGGTTTAATTTTTTAAAATTATTCAATTATATTTTTTATCCACAAACTTTGTAAGATCCACAACTTATTAATAAGATTTATAATTTATAAACGTTTAAAAACCACACCAAACAAGTATTAGGTACAATCATTTTCATGACATTTCCTTCTCTTCTCTTCATTTCATTATTATTACTCTTTAGAAATCCATGTCAACAATGTCTTATTTCCTCTAAGAATTCTACTTTTATAATCAAGAAATAGGAGTAAGAACGGTGGACAAAATTCAAAAATACTTGTGACAAATTATCTTGTCCCTAAGAATAAGAATGAGGCTCGGCCTAGCTTATCGGTGAACCTTCTAAGTTGAGTTATAATACAATCTTCGTATTTGTTTAAAACTATTTTTATCAGTCTACGTTAAGGTATTAAATGAATCGATTTGAGTCTCTCGCCTACTATCTACCTCGGCCCAGCCCACTAGGTAAGTCGACTTGCTTAATCAAAATGTGTCCAACTCACTCACGATTTGAAAATATTTATTTAAAATTGCGTTGTTCACTCGATGTGACGAGTTGACTCTCAAATCATTGAAGAAATAGCTCAATGGCGAGTTGACAAGCAAGCTAGCTCGTTTTGACTCGTGCGCCAGCTTAGGCGACAAGAAATTCATTGTTCAAGTCGCACTGGCTTGCTCCACCCATTTAGTCTTCCTCTTCCGTATATAGTTTTCGCAATCTTTTTAGCTAATTTCATACGCTTTCTTGTGAATTGGAGTTGTTGGCAACTTTTAAATGAGTAATTGTGATTAGAATAATGATATCTAAGCATCAGCAAAGCTAAAATACCAATTTAGGTAAATTAAATGATAAATTTAATAAAATATAGAATGAGATTATTCATTTAATTATTATATCTCTCACCTAAATCAATAATGCTTTAAAAGTATTACCTTAGTGATTAATATGGAGTCGGCAGGAAGTGATTCACAAGTTCCTTTTTCAGAGATTTTGATGATACAAAGGGGATAGGGTCGATTACTTTCACAATCTGGCACGCAGCAGGCTTTGAATTTGTCCAATACGTAATTGTACTAACAAAAAATCCACCTACCACATAACACTAAATTCCATTTCTTACAACACAACTCCCGGCCCCATTCTGACTCTTCCTCCCACATTTTTCCCAAAATCCATTTTGTTTTTTTTTTTCAAAAGCAATACGATTCTGTTCTATTCAACTCATGATACATATTTACATGTAGAATGGGTGGACAGATTCGCTCGGCATTCAAATTATTGTTCTGAACCATTTACCTCTTCAAATGTCGAACGGTCATGGAGCGTCGAAAGTTTTNAAAAGCAATACGATTCTGTTCTATTCAACTCATGATACATATTTACATGTAGAATGGGTGGACAGATTCGCTCGGCATTCAAATTATTGTTCTGAACCATTTACCTCTTCAAATGTCGAACGGTCATGGAGCGTCGAAAGTTTTGTGACTCGAGTAGTTCTGTAAATTTAAAGTATCGTGATTAAAATGAACAATCATAACACGTGTGTACCATATCGACGCATCCGACGCATTTTTAACCTTTACACTTACCTTTTATTTTCCCTTTTTCCTCCACCCTACCCCACTTCACCTCCAACTCCATTTTTCACATGTTCCCATTGATTTTAAATACCGACTTCTCGTTCCCTAACTATCTCTTACGAGATTACAGTTTATTCTCAAGATTTACATAGTCCATCACTCTCTCTCTCTCTCTGTGTTTTCATTTAAACCAATAAATTCATCTCTCTCTTTCAATATTTCATTCTTTAAGCAAAATCCTGAGCTTCGAAAATGAAGGAGATTTGGACAACCATGGCATCAATGATGGGGGTGTGGGCTTTTTGCCAAAGCCTTCTGCACACAGTCTTTCCGCCGGAGCTCCGGTTCGCTTCCCTAAAATTCCTCCACCGCCTCCTCAACTGGTTCTCCTCCTACTGCTACTACGACATCACCGAGATCGACGGCGTCAACACTAACGAACTCTACAACGCCGTCCAACTCTATCTCAGCAGCTCCGCCTCCATCACCGGCACCCGCCTGAGCCTCACGCGCGGACTCAATTCCAGCACCATCACCTACGGCCTCTCCAACAACGATCGCCTCGTCGATACCTATAATGGCGTAACCGTTGAATGGGAACACGTCGTCACTCAAAGACAATCCCAAACATTTTCTTGGCGACCACTACCTGAAGAAAAAAGAGGGTTCATTCTCAGGGTGAAGAAGAAAAACAGACAGGTGGTTTTGGGTTCTTATCTTGATTTTGTTATGGAAAAGGCTAATGAAATACGTAGGAAAAATCAGGACCGTTTGCTTTACACAAATTCTCGCGGTGGCTCCTTGGACTCTCGAGGGCATCCATGGGAATCCGTACCCTTTAAGCATCCCAGTACTTTCGAGACTCTAGCTATGGATCCTGTGAAAAAGGCTGAGATTATGGCTGATCTCTTAGATTTTGCAAATGGAGAGTCATTTTATCAGAGAACTGGGAGGGCTTGGAAGCGAGGGTATTTGTTATATGGCCCACCCGGGACTGGAAAATCCAGCATGATTGCAGCCATGGCTAATTATCTCGGGTATGATATTTATGATCTTGAATTGACTGAAGTGAATACAAATTCTGAGTTACGGAAGTTACTTATGAAAACTAGCTCGAAATCGATTATTGTTATCGAGGATATAGATTGTTCAATCAATTTAACTAATAGGAAAAAGAATAGTGGTGGGAGTGCTAATTCCGGTGGCCGGAAAAATAACCATGATGCTGCATCCCCGGCACCGTCTGGGGCTAATGGAGAAGATGGTGGCAGTACGATAACTCTCTCGGGGCTGCTGAATTTTACAGATGGATTGTGGTCTTGCTGTGGGAGTGAGAAGATTTTTGTGTTCACTACAAACCATATTGAGAAGCTTGATCCTGCATTGCTGAGAAGTGGGAGAATGGACATGCACATAAACATGAGTTATTGTTCTTTTTCTGCATTCAAGATTTTGTTAAAGAATTATTTGGGGTATGAGGATACTGACTTGGAGAAGGCAATGCTTGAGGAATTGGAGGGGGTGATTGATGAGGCTGAAATGACGCCTGCCGATATCAGTGAAGTTTTGATCAAGAACCGGCGAGACAAGAACAAGGCGGTCCGAGAATTATTAGAGGCATTGAAGACGAGGGCTGAACAAAATCGAGCAAAGAAATTGCTAGAGAGTAAAAGAAATGAGGTTGAAGATGAAGAGCAAGAGAAGAGGGCTTTGGATATCCCAAAAGAAGATTTTGATAATCAGTTGGAAGAAAGTTGCAACAAATGTGAAGAAAAAGATGATGAGAAGATACACTGAACTGTTAAAAATAAGTTATTGATGATGAAAAATAAGTTAAAATTTCATCTTCTGTACGGTTCTATCTAGTTCAGTTCAGTTCAGTACTGATGTTTAACTTGCAAGAGGTGGGGAAAGAACACAGGCAAGCAGATTGCTGGTGGAATAGGGTGAACTTTCAAGCTTCTGAGGGAAATGGAATTAATTAACGTTGGGAAATCAAAGAAAACATGATTGTAGACAATTAATTCGATGTCATTTATATTTTTACCTTCAATCTTGATTTAATAATTTAGTATTTATGTTCATTCAGCATTCTCTTCAAACAACACCTTGCCCACAAATCAATTATCTATTTCTACTGTTTTCCTCATAAGATACTGGTATTGAAGTCTTTGCATAGTAGCTAGCTGGCTGATATGTGATTGCACATGGGTTGTGTGTCTTCTGGGTTGGAGATTATGTGATTATTTTGCAATTATTTGGACAATGACATTGTAGCACATTGCCTTAAGGGGTAATGTTAACTGTCCAAAGTGACATTTATTTTTTGATAAGATTGAGGTTAATTGATGGATTTCCATGGGAAAGGAAAATTACATTGGAGGTTTCCAACTATTAAATTTGTACGAGTGCGTCCTCTTCTTTTATTTTGGCAACTGGGTCTTCATGCCAAATATTTTTGTGTGTTGCACGAACCATAATAGAAAAACTTAGTACAGTGCCCATAATTTGTTGAAACAAAGAAGAAACATTTGAACAATCAGAAGATTTTATGTTGGATAAAGAAAGATTTACATGGAAAAGCTAGTGGATAAGCTTCCTCAAAAAGTAGACATTATTAAATTTGGTTTGGTTTTGTTAGTGAGTTGGAAAGGCAAATTTGGGTTTGCATTTTTAGGGTAGTGTGCATTAGTCATTTAAGTTCTTTAGTCTGCTTGGTGACAGCAACTTTGTGATTATTGTGCCTTTTGATTAAAAACCAACGCTGTGGCGCATCGCATGAAAAAGGTTCACTTTTTCGCTACATTTCATTTGTCAATGTTTTAAGTGTTTGAAAGTTAGTGCCTGCACTTCTATAATCCTATTTGCGACTTTCATTTTACTATTATCATTCCTCTGTGTAAAGCTCTCCGATCACCAATAATATTTAATTGTGTTGGAATCAAAGGCGGCCTCGTTAGTGATCCAGTCTCAAAAAATGGCCAACATCCAGACGTGCTAATTTGACACTATGTGGCTTGCATGCTTAGACAAGATTGAACAAAAAGAAAATATAAAATATTATACTCATCAGCACTCATGAATTAGCGATTACCGATAGTAATGTCGTCGAAATCATGATACCGATGAGAAGTTGTTTGTGATTGTTGACGTTATGACTCATGATGATTCTGATTAAAATCAAATGAAGATGATTTAGAGCAATAAGTCGGTGATTATCAACAGCAATGTCGTATGTTATAGGGAATCGTTCTTTCGATATTTTTTTTAATTTTTTATATGATACCAACTGATAAATTGAAATACTTTTATTCTTTCTTTACAATATTAGGACTTGTAATTTTTATTTTTCTTTTATTTCATTCCCGATAATTTTGATTAATATTAGTTTTGATATATTTATTAATTTATCTATTAACATCTTTGATAGATTAAATTTGTTAAACTGTCCATGTTTTTAATGTTAGCTATCTAAAAAACACCTTTAACTATTTTTTAAAATATTAATTAACGACATAATTTTCTATAAGAAAAGGCAAGGCAAAATAATTACAAATTTAAAAATCAGGAGCCTTCGATGAATCATGGGCTTTAGACAATAGCTAAACTCGTCTAATGCTTGAGTCGACTATGATTTTGCATGTAGAGTTGTGCTTTCATAACATCTACTCCTATGATTCATTTAAAAAAGTATGTTTCATAAAACAATTCAATCGTTGATCTAGTTATTGCATAAATTATAATTTAAGCTAGTAAAACATATTTGTTATTCAAATATTTCATAAGACCCACAATTATTATTCATTTTTTATCAACACATACCGTAACATTAACGATCTATGATCACTTAATTTCAATTTACATACTCTAAACCTTCACCTATAAGTAGTACGATTTATAAAAAAGTGAATAAAGAGATCAAGTTCATGCACAAATTAGATTCACTCGAACAAAGCTCTAATAAAATTATTGGCACGTCCAATTTTTTCGACATGAGTATACTAATTTTACATTGTAGTAGACTTTTTAAGTGCACAAAGCGCATCTCTTCACACTCGTATTTCCTTACCACCGGACATAAGCAATAAGCCATAATTGTATGTTACAAACTACAAAGTTTTTTGCAATGATGTTAAGGTGGTGCGAAGATTACGAATTGTAATAAGACAAGACATGTACCTTATGTTTATATGCTGGCATGCATTATATTCTTTTGTACTTTTTATAGTTTGGAGTCAATAAAGATAGAGATTGTTCCCCCGTGGAACCATCAAATATGGTCCAATAATTTTTAACCTTATTCATTTAACACCTCATCTTCCAATTATAGAATCGATTCTAACACTTTCACATTCATTGCCTTACTTTATAAGACGAGCACCAATGGGCAATTTAATTTATTCAAAACGTGAGCGAGATACCATTTTGCGAGAATGATTTAATAATAAAGTTTCATGTCGATTAAAAATGAAAATGGTACTTAATATATAATGTCATTTTATAAAGGTTGACATTTATAAGATTAAATTGGGCCTAATTTTTTATTCGATTGTTAACATCTCTTAAGTTTTTTTTAAAGAGAACAATACATAAATCAGGTATTAAGAATCATCAATTTCCAAAATACAATGACAAGTTTCAAATTTCAAAAAACATATTTTTTTAAATTTTAATTTATGAAATTATAAATATTTAAATATTTAATT
>CAIGRP010002655.1:0-26637 GCA_903798385.1 Fraxinus cuspidata
GCCACAACAAATTATATCGGCATGACAGAAAATTGCCAATTAGGTAAAACTAACCTGTCCAACTCAAATATTATTAAAACATAACCAGACCTTGAAATATAAATCTGTGCGTCGAAATGAAAATTACTTCATAAATATGATTAGAAAGTTTTAAGTAGATTCTGTTTGCTTTCATGGAGAACAAAAGATCAAGTTTAATATTCCTCAATTACTTAATCAAGATATTAACCTACCTTGATAATCTAAGAGATGTATGACCAAGTTAAAAAATATGCTGAAAAGCACAATTTTAGAGGTATATTTAAGCACCTTTAAGGGCATACTTCACAAAAGAGGTGCTTTTAAGCACCTTCTTAAGCACAAGTAAACATGCTATAATCAAGGCAAATTACACCCCTCCATTGGCCTGCAGGCAAATTAAACAGGCATAAGCACATAATTAATAAAATGAAGAATTTCCTCCAAAAATTTACAAGGCTCTTCACACACCACCTTTCAAGGGAAAAATACCTCTCTTCTGAATAACTTAAAAAGTCCAAAAGAAGTCTGTTTCAATCTTCTCACCGAAATCAAACATGTAATAAGTTGTTTGATACCAAGCTTAAATTGGTTCCAAATCCATCATTCCGTCTCTCCAAGTAGGATAATTTAGACTTTTGGTATTAACTAAAATCAATGTAAATTCTATTATAATTACATGTGGATAGTTATTTAACTCCATTTTGTGGGAAATTTACGGACATGAAGCTTCTGGATAACACAACAATTTGTTTTCTTAAGACCAAAAACCAAATTTTTTTTCAAGGGTAAAGAGTGGTTAAACTCACTTTTGATCAAGATAATCCAATGTCAATACAGAAAACTAAATGGATTAATATTTATTGACAGAGCCCAACTGGCACCCTGTGATAGGACCCCCTCCCACCCAACCTATCACAGCTGGCCCCTGGCAGTATCGCAGCTCCCAAACTAAATATAACAATCATGCTTTGATATATCAACCAATGTACCATTTCTGATTAATAGCCTGTTTTTTCGACATTATTCTAACCAAAAAATATGAGAAAATGGACCCTTTTTTTCAAATGTGTGGGTTCCAACTGAGACAACTTGATCAAAAATGATGATTGATCCCCCTTACTTGGGGTTCTTAGTGAATTTGAGACCCTCGAAGTGTGGGATGGGGGGGAGGGTCAGCCACCATTTTTGACCAAGTTGTCTCAATTGGAGGACCAACACATTTGATAAAAAGGGTCAAAAAACTCCTTTTTTTTGTTGAATTAATGCCAAACAAACAGGGGCTCATAGTCACTCAAATTTGAGTCAACAAAACCTACTAATACCACTGAATCAAGCTCACATCAGTACTTAAGAAAAATGGTACATTGGTGTAGAGTGAATAGTCTCAGAGATTTCCATCATGCTTTGATATATCAACCAAGCAGGTTCTGCCTGTAAAACAGGGACTTGAGGCCATCCACACATCAATTACATGGATTAACTCATCATATATAATAGTCTCCAACACAAAATTATCAAATTTTGACAAAAGAAATTAGAAGTCATGGCCCCACAAAATGTGGTTAAAAGCGTATAAAGTAAATATAAAATAAGACAAATAAATAAAGCAAAAGCTACTTATTATCTGATTTCATGTGAGACCAACTCCTAATACATTTTCAAACACACATTGTGCGAGGCCCATAACTTATAAGCCATGGGCATATCTTCCTAACCAGCCAGGCAAGGGCCAAAATATTACGAGACAACCAGGTTGATTCAACCTAGCCAACACAATTCGACATTTACATAGCCCAAACAAATACTTATGGGAAACTTCAAAATTCCATGATCAACATGACCTTAAGAAGCAAATTAATAAAACTTTATATCATGACCTCAGATATCATATCTTGTTAAGTAATATTATATCGTACTCTCTTTTAATTATCATTATGTGATGCACAATCTCATATACTTAATAAATATAATATTAATATTATATTAAAAGCCAAAAAAGATTTCTGGAGATTAAAAATGCTTATAACAAGTTGTTGGATACCAAAACCAAATTGATTCCAATTTCATATTTGAACTTTTGATAATTTAGACTTTGATTAAATAAATTTTTTTCTTATAATTCTCATGTAGTGCTGTTATTTAACTCCATTCTCGTGGGATATCAACAGAGACGAAGCTGATAGACAACACAACAATTTATGAGTTCTTCAGACCCTGAACCCAATAATTATTCAAGGGCAAAGAGTATAGTTAAACTCAATTTCAATCCACATAATCAATTTCCAATAAAGATGAATAATAAAAAAAAACAGTAACCGAGTTTCTTAAAAAAAAAAAAAAAATTTACCCAGATATTTATAGAATTCCTCTTCGCCTCAGTAGATAAGTAAGCTTTGATCACATGTAATGCAGCTCCACCAAGCTGGTTTCCCTGCAAAAGCAGGGAGGACTTGGCTAAACTACACCTCATTTACTATCCAACGTTAACATCATTGGCACTCTTGATTGTAAATTTATTTATCAGAATTGCAAAAATCCCCCCACTAACAGCTCGTTCTTCTTAGCCAAATTCTTCAGCAGCATGCGGAAGAAAGCAGCTAAAGAACCTGCTTTGAAGCATGGCCAAACATTAAATAACCATAGTTTTAAATAAATGTTGACCCAATCAGTAAAATTGGAATCGACAAAAACCTTTCAGTAGAGTTTAGGACCTTTCCACTGAACCACAAAATAAATAAATCAGTAATAAGCACAAAGTTTAATAATGAAATATACAACGTTGGATAAAAATTATAATTTAAGAAAATAAAATAGAATTCAATAGATTTAAAAAATTGGAAGCATTGTTTCTAATAATTTAGAGTCAGCAAAAACCATTTTTAGTAGATTATATAGTCTCAGAGATTTCCAGTGATTTCATGCTATGATGTAGCAGCCGCAAGTAGGTTCTCCCTGAAAACAGGGTCTTGTGGCCAACGACATCTCTATTATGTAGATTAACTCATCATGGACTATAAGATATGATAATTTCTAGCCTCCAACAGAATTTGAATGAGAGATTAAGTTGAGAGTCAACCAGGGATTTCGAACATAAAAGTAAATAAATCAGTAATACGCATGATTAATTAATGAAATACGCGCAAAAGTTGGATAAAAATTATAACTTGAGAAAGTAAGAGGTAATTCAATAGATTTAAAAATTGGCTCAGTAATAAACAGCTTTATCAATCAAGAATTTTCTGAAGCAGAACTGGCATTAAAAAGCTGTAAAATGGTCATCCCTGCCCACACAAATTCAAGAGAAAATTCAAAATTCAAAAATTTAAAACAATAATAAAATAAATAAAATATGTTTCAGCTCACATCAAGAAATTCAACCATTATTTCAAGTTTATACTTCAAGGATCGTAATCATAAATCTCAGAAGCATGGATAATCAATTAAACATAGCCAAAATCAAACTAAAAAAAAAAGAATTCGAGCCTCCTAATTGGTACTGGTGTAGTTTTTGCACGAGCATCTGAGCTTCTTCAAGAATATACTTTCTTGCCAGCCCAGATATTTACGTGCAGTCCAACAACAGGCGATATACAAAGGAGAACAAAAACGAAGACTTTTCGACGAATTTATGGCACATAACGAGGGTTTTGAGGGAGGAGTATTAGCGGCTGTTTTGAGGGGCGGGGAATGGTCTAGAGTTTCAGACTATATAGGAACCATTCGGAAACCCTAAAGCCCAAAGACGCATTTGTAGAGCTTGGATCACACGCTTCCGAGGCTCGAAGAGGATTTAGGCTTCGTTTGAATTTTTGGGAAAAGAGTTTTTTTGAAAAAATTATCTTAATTTTTGTTTGAAAATACTTCATATCTTGAAAGTATTTTTAAAGGAAAACACATTAATTTCTTCTAGAAACTCTTTTAACTACGTAAATAAACACTTTCATAAAATTAATTAAATTGGTCTGAAAGTTGCTTTTGAGTCTCAAAAGTTTCTTTTAATTTTTTAAAAATCATGTCAAACAAACTCTTAATATGAAGTAGTGATCATCCCAAGTTCCATAATTGAATACAATTAGAAACTGACCGAATTAATCAACTTGGTTTTTTAAATATAATTTTAAAATCGAGTTAATTTTACAAATAGTTGGTGCAAAATTCAAAGTTTATAATTAAAATTATTTTCTACCTACTTAGTCGAAGATAATTATAGTTGTATAAATGATTTGACAAAATATCCAAGCTAACACAAACCTCTCAAATGTAGGTGGACTAAAAGCATCGGCAATGTATTCTATCGATTGTGGTTTATGTGATTGAAAAAATGAAAAAAAGGATTAAGACTAGATGTTTAATGATGGACGGTTATGTTTAAATTCATCTATAATGGACTGAGTCTGTAACTCAAATTCCATCTCTATTTTTTTTTTTTAAATAGAAATTGGAGAGAGAAAATAATAATCATGAGAAAGAGCTTAATTATTACTAACTCATTTCACTTGATAAAGCATCTAATCTAGATGATCCTTTTCATAATTTCAACTATTTTATTGCCCCAACAGGCTAGAAAGAGTCCTACTTAGGTTGTATTGGAGATGAATTTTTGCAAACATTGTGTATTTTGCTTAGGTGATAATTTTTCTATTACCACACTAGAGTTAGAATGATCACAGAAGCTTGTATGAACGTTTATGATGATTATACCCACTAATGTAGAGTGCCACCTAAACATTGTGCTTGGCAGATCTTTACTCTCTCTCTATATATATATATATATTTGCTTTTTTTTCATTAAAATTAATCAATGTTGAACAAATGGTTACTCAAAGAAAATAATACTAATTGAATTGATGGATATGATGAAATTGACAAAAAAATCTCTACTAAGACAAAAATGTGAGGTTTTTCAAGGCATCAAGATGCGGTGCTAGTGTTATATTGCAACTATGACATGAAGCCTACATATTTTGGAACCAGATTTCAACCTCCTAGATTAGATCATTATCTTGCCAAAGCATAAACATCGCATTGGAGTGATGAGGTTAAGATACATTGATATGAGACATTACTCGCTTTCATCCTGTATGAGATTGTGTGTGGGAGTACACTTTAGTGAGTACTGCCACCAAAATTCTTTCATGGAAGGTGAGTTGATTTCTCCCTGATCGCAATTTAGCGGTGTTTTGAGATTCACACAAAGAGGGGTATTGAACAATCATGCCACTTAGTAGACAAGTTATTGGCCTACAATTTACATCCACCATTTCACACTTCTATAGCCAATTTGGAGTTGTACTGTGTTGCTCGCTCTAAATGAGCAAAGTCATCTACTACGCTACCGTCCATGCAGCAACAGTTTGGCAGCTCGTGCTACCATTTCCATGCCTCATCACTGCTTTTTGTGCACATAATTGGGATTGATCTTAGTGAAGAAATAGACCAGGCTAAGATTAAGAAGCCGATTACTAGAGCGGTCATCGACGCGTCAGAAAGGCAATATGCTAAAGGCACAAGCTGAACGGTTATAAAAGGCACGAGCTCAAGAACAAGAACTGGGATATGTAAGAACCTCAACTGGTGGTGAAGTTGGTGTTGTATTTGTTCACAAATTAATAGGGACATTGGGCCTTTTATTGGGCCGTGAAACAAATGAATTGGATGGAGGCATATTTTGCCCATGGCTTCCATTTTGCAAACTTGAGGCAAATTTCGTTGTGCCATGTGTACGGATGGATTATTACCATGCGTGTGCATGGGCTTAAGAAGTAGTCATTAGGCTGATTTTGGTTTAAAATCAGGTGATTTTTCATGAAAATACTTGACTTTTCATAAATCATTGACACTATTTCGTGAAGTTGGATTCAAATCTATAAATAGTTGATTGATTTCAATCAAATACACAACAAATCAGTGCCTAAAATCCAATTCTTTTCACATCTCAAACTCCTGTGTTCTTCAAGTTTTGATAGAAAAACATGTGCTAAAATGTTTTTTCTTCAAGATTTGATCAATCCGACAAACCAATTATCATGAGTCCCTTTACACACCAAAATTAATCCTAGAGGGACAATTATTATTTGAGGACAACAATTACACGTAAAAGCCTTATTTCCATATTTTCGGTGTTCTTGCTACTATAATCCCTTTGTTCTCTTCTCCATTCTTTCTTGATACTATTTTCCAACTACTTGGGCAAGAATGAAAGGGCATCACTTCTGCCGGTTGGCAGCCAAGGACCCACGCAGAAGCACGAACCTGCACCAGTACCTCTAGCACATGCTTACCATAACAATGGTCTTAAATTTTAGTCGAATTACCGTAACATGTGATCCGATTGGAAATTCGATTTTTATGGTAAAACTGATGATCCGTTTGAGCAAGCACTGATGATCTTCGATTCTCCAAGAAATTATTATGGAATTGCTAGCTGGCAAACAGCTAATACAGGCCCACCACAATATAATATCATTCAGTATAATATCATTTTTTTTAGGTTAAGTTATTCAGAGTAATGTGAACTATTGAAGTTGTGTAGCTCTCAATTCATTGACTTCTTTATCATCCCAGGTAAATAGGTCGAGCAACTGATATTGATTGTAATCAGCTACAACTCATCAATTACAAGGGATAAATCAAAGGGAGAGAGAGACTTTAGACCTTGTTTGTGTCCTATTTATAATCGATCAAATCATTTTTTTTACACAAATTTTGTGGGACTTACAAATATAGTCACATACATATCCACTACATATTTCTATCTATTTATAATTTAGACCAACTATAAACAACTCCTAAAGATGCTTAAATTATGATCAAATTTATTTATGGTTGGTTATGCCACTTTCTTCTCCATAAGTAACTACTATTTTTATATATATACTACTAAGGTAGAGATTTTTTTTTTTTTAATGCAACACACAATCAATGCCTGCATACGATTTTTAGGCCTCCATCTAGACCCAAGTGAAGGGAAAATAATATTATACGCAAACTTAAAACTTTTCTTTATTTTTTAACTACACATTCTCCATCAAAATATTATTCTAAAATGCATTTTCATAAAATAAAAAATGGGGCTTAAACATTAGAAAATAGAAGTACACGGGGGGTCTAGCCTTACTTCTTGAAATCTACGAGAGACGAGATAATTTAAACACTACAAAAGATCTATGGACAAAAGACAAATAAAAATTAATAACAAAAATCACCAAGGGTCACAAAATTAAGCCCTTGTTGGGTCCCAATTTTCAAAAACTCATTTTTTTCATACTCTTTTTCAGTCATACATTTCATTAACTTTTTACAAAAAAATTACTAAAAATGTGATTTTTAGTTAAACGAAACTGCGGCTACATGTCACGGCTAACACATTTTTATTAATGATGTAAAACTTTAGCTTCTTAGTTTACTAGAAGATCAATCTAATTATTTGATAACTGTTTTTATATAGATCCATTGTTTTTTAAATGTTATAGAAAGCCAAAAATAATGTTATATATCACATAATTCAAGTAAACATGATCAAACAAATTGTTACTAAACTCCAAGCACCTAATGTTGGATCCGGTACATTAGCTCTACAACAATTTTTTATTTTTCCTTTTTTTTCTTTGTGCAAACTAGTTATGTACTAGATGTTTAATGAGGATTGCAAACTTTCTAATTCAAAGCATGCGAAGGATTAGTCTAAATATTTATCTAATTTACTCGTTTTTGATAGATTCTTGAATTTGTAGACTTTACTGAATTTTTCATGCTACAAAGCCAAACTCTCGCGCCTTCTTTACTAGTGGAGTGTGTGAACACCAAATCCAAAAACCAAACCAAAAATCCAACACAATAAACCTTTGATAAAGGAAGGAAATATGAACCTAAATGGTCTATCTATCAATGTGAATATGTGGAGCACCGGTGGTGCTAGATAGCATAATTCACTTCGATTTCATATCCTAATTATATTACTAATCTCGACTAAATTTTTTAATTCCTTTCTGTTAGATTTTGGATAGTTTCTCACTTTTCTACACCTTCGAGCTTCAAATTGTCATGTTGCTGGTAGGGTATTGCCATAGCTTATATTGAATCACCTTTTCTGCAAACAGATTTGTTTGTAGTTTGAATCTAAATGACACAAAACAAACTAAGTTTTATTCTCACAATATAAAGGGTCATAAGCATTGCTTTAGCAACAAACAAGTGACAAAGAGATTGAAGAAAACAGAAAGCCACATCGTGTTCAAATAGCCGCCTAGTCTGGATGAGCTTGAGGTGAGTTTAATAGCCTCTTTTTGGACCTTTTTACCAGAGTTGTTGATTTCCAAATTTGCCCACACTACCAGATTTCTCTTCTTGGACATAAAAAACCACTCCTTAAACTTAACCTTTGCAGTCAAATCCAACCTGAAAACCACTGTGGAACCTTCAGAAACCGCCTTCACTGCCTCGAACCAAGGAACGCCGTGAGTCTCCACCACATCTCTCCGCTGAGCACTTTTTTTTTTACCCTGGTGGAACCCTCTCAGTGTATAGTTGCCTATTGAACGGCTTGTGTTTGGACCATAAAAGAATGTGAGGTTCATAGGGTCATAGCGGACACTAATCTCCTCCAACCCATTTTCGAGTTCGAGGTCGAAGAAGATAAAGTTGTTGCCGGTACTGGCGTTGGAATTATCCAATCTGTTGAGGGCAGGAACATAAAAGTTCTTTATTGAGCAACTGGGCCTCACTGTGTTAGTCCTCACTACGATCCATATGATAAAAAGGGTGAGGAGGAAGGTGAATATCCAGCAGCACAATTTGTATATGAGAAAGGGAGGGTAGGTCCGAAGCTTTATTTCATCCTGCGCAGACATTATGAATTGTGGCTCTGAGAAGAAACAGCACTGAATTTATGAATACATTAAGAAGATGATAGTGTAAATTATATATAGTGCCTGTCTGAATTTATCGCCCCAATTTCAATAACGCGAAACAAGGGAAAAGATATATGGGCAGGGCCATCCAGGGGCGCCATGTGCACATCAGCAGGGCTCGTGTTTAACAATATTTACAAGTTCTTCACATGTTGACCAAGTTTTGTAAGCATTCTCACCATGCATTATGCAAAAGGACTAAAACAACCCCTAGTGTTGTTATTGGACAAGTAATATACCTTGCATTTGAAGTCAATGGCTATTTTTTTTTCTTTTTTGACGTAGGAACCCGCGGCCGCTATTCGTAAGTGCGCACTGGGTAAACCTCGCTCCATGTGTAATAGCCCTCAAACCACACATGAGAGATAAACTGCACTAGACAAGTCCTGTGCGACGGGCTCGACTGAGAAAGTGTTGGCAGGGATTCGAACTCGTGACCTTGGATCTCCACGCTCACCTGCTCCACCAACTCGGCCACCCCCGAAGGTGTAGTCAATGGCTATTTTTGATCAACATAGCGGGTGGGTTGCAGAGGTTGGAAAGAACTGAAGGATGGGCCCAGTTGTCTTAATATTTTAATAAAAAAGCCGGAATTTAAGCTGATTAAAAACGCCAATAGTTGAATTTGTGGATTTTAAAGTCATATATTGACTTCTGTTTAGTACCTAAGATAGAAGATTAACCTTAAAGAAAGACTTCCAAAGTCATCAACAACTACATGGAATTATTTTGTTTGACGTGTGGGGCTACCACTTATAGATGTTATGTCATGGAATTATTATTGTTTAACGTGTGGGGCTACCACTTATAGATGTTATGTTCTAGATATGCGTTATTATACATAAACAACGTGTTTATTATTCATAAACAACTACCATTTTAATATCCTTTTATACACATTTGTGCGTAGCATTCATACAACGTGTGATCTTAGGCTATGTTTGATTGTACAAAAATTTTCATGAAAAATTGAAAACAATTTCTAACTTCCACTTTTGCATTGTTTGATAACTAAAGAAGATTAGAAGACTTTTGAACCTGATGCTGCAGGTCGGATGTAAGTAGTTTTCTCTCAAAGCTTTCGAACGTTCCTTAATGATTTTCTCTACTTATGTAGAGACTCTTCCAACATACGAACGTCTCTTACCTAAAATATAGAAATTCTGGACAGTAAGAATCGTGTAGAATATATTTGATATGATCAATAATTAAATTAAATAATATTTTGATTAGGGGTGGGCAAAACCCGACCGAACCAGCCAAAATCGAACCAATCCGATCGGTTTGGGTCAATTTTTTTTTTTTATTACACGAGTTGGGTGGGTTGGTTGTATAGGTGGGTTGTGCTGAGTCAGGTTATGTATTAACTCATGAATATCAAATAAAGCTGTCCAACCTAACTCGACCCGACTATATTTATGAACTTTATAAGTGTTATGATGTTGCTTGGATGAAATTGAGTCTCTCTATTTCTTCATATAACCTTCAAGAGCTACAATATTCAGAAAAAATCTAAATTAAAATGTCATTTTTGTTGGGAAAATTTTGTACAATAGTTGAAAAGTTTGAGGAAACCATACACAAATTATATACTACTAATTTGTTAGGTTCTATATATGCAAATGCGATACACGAAAAGTCTTGAACATGACACAACACATGAAAACTCTTAGAATAATATTATAAGACTTGGATAGAATGTATTTTATGAAAAATAGTATAAGCAAATACACATTCAACACAAAAATATTTTAGTTACCAAAAACATTTCTTGGCTTCATATAATTTAATATCAATCTGTCCATGTAACATTTCCGGGCATGAAGTGACAAAAATTTTAGATTTTGGTCATTGCATCTATAGAGATCTAATATTATATAAGTCATGAGTCAATTACAAATTCGCTCAGTCCGACCTATCTACTTTAATCTTTGTGACAAGTTGTCTCAAACCGACAAACATAACCGGTAGGGTTTCAACCTTTACACGGGTTGAGTTGGGTTAAATTATGATCAAACCGAATCATGTTGAGTTGAGTTTAAGTTGAGGCAAAAATCGACTTAACTCAACCCATACCCACCTCTAATTTTGATAAGTTAAAACAATTTTTCATTATTTTAATTATTTGACCAATCAAATATGTCCAAGATGGTAAGTATATGTTCCTTTATATGCTGTTATAAAGTAGGTAAAGAATGCATCTCGTTTAGGGTTTAAAATCCTAAAAATCACAGTCAAGAATCTATTAACCAGTAGCACCTAGTAGTTCTGACTTATCTTGTTTTTGGACTTGCAATTTAACACGCTTTTTGCACATGTTTTGATATTTAAACAATCTTTTTAATTTAAACAAGTCAATAAATAAATAATAAGCAAAAATATAAAATATATTTTACTCACACATCATGACGTAAGAAAATATATTGTACAAAAGGTTTTTTTTGTAAGAACAACCAGACTACATGTACACTGAACATGCAACGAAGTATGCGTCCACAAGTTTTTGTTCCAATCCAATGCGTGTGAAGAGGTCTATAACAGCAAGTCATTTTGCAATTTTCAATCTCGAGGAAATTTACTGGCAACTTTCATGTGAAGAGGTCTTTTAATTACGGTCTTATGTGAATTTAAACATTATCATAAAAAAATATGCTTCCTAAGTTGACTTGTAAGTCTTTCTTTAATGCTTACTTTTTTTTCATTAATTATGTAATAAGAAGAGTTCATTGTTCTATTACGAATTGTTTGGTCACTGAATCCATTACTAATGATAGCACATTATTTAATTATGATCAATTTTATCGTATATTGAACTTTTTTTTTCTTGGTACATATACTGAACTTGAAGTAAAAGTTAGATGTAACTTATACAACTTTTACTCAACATTATTTAATGTTAGTTTTATTGAAAGTTAATAAAGGAGTGCACATGTGATCTTTCAAAGAAAAATTTTTCTTTTCATAATATCCCGTCCCATTTATATATGCTTGTTTTGTTTTTCACACGGATTAAAAAATATTATTAAATGTTATTGGAAAAACAATTTTTTGCCAAAAACTTTCATAGTTTACACTCATTTAATTATCAATAACTAGTAAAAAATTATTATTGAAAGTTTAAAAGAAATAAGAGTATATTAGTAAACTAACAAAACAAAACATTTTTTAAAAAGAAACAAGATTATATAATTGAGACAAAAAAATAAGGAAAGTGAACCTATATAAATGGAACGAAGGGATTACAAGGTTCAAGGATACATTGTACACAACATCATTTGTCGTGTGGTGTAAGAGATATGTACGAAATGTACGAATTAACCTTGTTTTCTTTAAAAAGTCAATTAAAGATTTGATTTCATTAGCTGACCTCAAAGAAATGGACAATCACCCACCAAAACAAACGAAATTTTTTTCTAGTTTTGTAATGAAATCCTATCCATCTAGTCTAGATACAGACCCTGCAGTTTTGCTGGAAAATCCAACTATTGTGTCAATTAAAGATAAACCGATCCGTCAAGAATATAATATCACAAAAAGAAATAAGAAAGGATGTAAATGAAGGATGTAACAGAAAAGAAAGTCTTAAAAGTCCAGTGCAAAGAGATATCCAAAAGTTTTTTACTAAAAATCTACCAATGATAGAAAGCTTTAAATCATAAATCTAATTAAATGAGTCTCATTTTCCACCTTTAATTTAACTTATCACATAATATTAGCACATGTGGTGCTATAGCATTATTCATTTCAGTTTCCTATCCTAATTATATTAATGATCTCGACCAACTTCTTTTTTTATCGGTAGATCTCGACTAACTTCTTTAACTCATGTTTGTTAGATTGTGAAAGATTTCTTACTTTCCTACGCCTTTGAGCTTTAAATTGTCATGTTGCATATGGGGCATAGCTCGAATTGAATTACCTTTTCTAGAATCGACTTATTGAGGACTATCATCGAACAATTTAGCTTGTCTGGAGCAGCTAATAATTAACCACCACAAAATTTTCTCTCTTAAAGACATCACCAACCACAGGAAAATTGTCGCAAAAAATATGCAATTTGAACAGTTCAATCGAATACATAGTAGTATCTGACCAATTATTCTGCAACAGATTTGTTTGTAATTTGTGTCTAAATACCACATGAACAAACTAAGTTTTATTATCAGAAGCATTGCTTTAACAACAAACAAATGAGAAGGAGATTGAAGAAACGGAAAGCCCCATCGTGTTCAAATAGCCGCTTTGCCTGGATGAGCCTGAGCGTGAGTGCCTGAGGTTAGTTTAATAGCCTCCTTTTGGACCTTTTTACCGGAGTTGTTGATTTCCACATTAGCCGACACTGCCAAATTTCTCTTCTTGGACATGAAAAACCACTCTTTGAACTTAACCTTTGTGGCCAAACCCAACCTGAAAACCACTGTGGATCCATTAGAAACCGCATTCACTGCGTCGTACCAAGGAACACCGTGAGTCTCCACCACATCTCTCCGCTGAGCACTTTTTTTCTTACCCTGATGGAACCCTCTTACTGTATAGTTGCCTATTGGAAGGCTTGACTTTGGACCATAAAAAAAAAGTGAGGTTTATAGGGTCATAGCGGACACTAATATCATCCAACCGATTTTTGAGTTCGAGGTCGAAGAAGATAAAGTTGTTGATGGTACTGGAGTTGAAATTATCCAATATGTTGAGAGAAGGAACATAAAAGTTCCTTATTGAGCAACTGGGCCTCACTCTATTGGTGTTTACTACGATCAAAATGATCATAAGGGTAATAATGAAGACGATTATCAGGCAGCAAAATTTGTGTAAGAGAAAGATAGGGTGCGCCATAGCCTTTATTTCATCCAGCCGTGACATTATGAAATTCTGGCTTTTTGAAGAAAACGGAGGACTGAATTTATGAATATAAATCAAGAAGATGATAGTGTGCACTTGTAGACTATATAGTCATAAACAATGAATTCTGCTTGGTACCTAAGAAAATCAACCTTAAAGAAAGACTTCCAAGTCATCAACAACTACACGGAAGAATTATTATTTTTGTACCATTTTACATGTGGGAATACCACTTAAGAATTTACTAGTCCTAATATTCTACTGTACATATAGAATTGTGCGGTACTCATACACCGCATAATTTACATTTTATCATCTCTGGGCAATACCAAGAATACACATTCTATTTAGCCTCTATTTGGTTTTGATAATATCGGATTTGTAGTAAAATTTGATAAAATATGTAATTAAAAAGCTGATAAATGATGTTTGGTCTAATGAAATGTATGATTAAAAATAAATTTGAGAGAAAATCAGTTTTAAGAAATGAAAGCCAAATTAGGACATAATGAAATGAATGACTCGTGATTGCATTTTAAAATTGAGACATTTTATGAAAAATAAAATAAGAAAACCACACATTCCCTAGTCTCTATAGTAGTGTTATGGCAAGATAAACTCGCATGAAGTTAATCAAGTTTTATCTTGAAGTCCTATTGAGTCGTTCAACATTATAAAACTCTTCTCCATTATATTCCATTTTTTGATTTGTTATTATAATTATAGTTATCATTTCATTAACTAGAAAATACTTTCCAAAAAGAAAACCCTAGATAGGTCACTTCACCAAGCAAAACATTAGCTCAGAGTGTGTTTGGTGCATATTAAAATGAAAGAATGCATTTTTTTGAAGTGATGTGATGGAGAATATGTGATTGAAAAATAAGAAAAAGTTGTTGATGTGATGTAAAATATTATTTTATTGAAGAATTTGTAGTTGAAAATGAGTAGAAGAATGAAAATGAAAAAAATAATATGGATCAAACACAGGCTCAGATACGAGTTATATGACCAAATATTAAGCTAGCTTTAACTCTTCTTCCAACTAATCAAAAAAAAGAAGAATTAGATTCACCTCTTTAATTGACATGTAAGTCTTCACCTAATTTACATGAAAGTCTTCAATATCAAGATTCCCTTAAGAGAGAAGGTAGTCCTTAGTCACGAGGTTGACTCATGAAAGTCTTTTTTTTTTATGTTTTATGACTTGGTTTTCCATTGATGTACCTAAACATGTAAACCATTCATCTTGTCTATATATATATATATCTATCGTTCTATCAGAAGAAGGATAACAAAGATAAAAAAGTCATCCGCTCATATACATATTAGTTACTGTCATGGACCAAGGCGGACGCATTGCGTGTCTTTTCGTATGCATTTGTATGATTATGCCAAGCATTCTGATACCCATTGGTGTATATCTTCAAAGAATGAAGCCAAGATGTTACATGAAGGACTTTTATGCTCCTGCCCTCAACACACACATTCCTTCCAACGCCACCAGCAGCAACACTTTCATTTTCTTTGATCTCCAGCTTAGAAATATGATGGTAGCCAACAGCGTGCGTTATGGAGATCTGAACCTCAGCCTCTTCTACGGCCTGAATGGAAATATTCCTGTTGCTAATTATACAGTGCCTGGATTCAAACAGGGTAAGAAGAATACAGATGATTGGAGAGACGTTGTGGAGACTCATGGACTGCCTTGGGGTGATGCTATCAAAGCAGTTTCTAATGGTTCCAAAGTGGTTTTCAGGGCGGATTTGGTCACAGATGTCAAGTTGAAACAAATGTTTTGGTCAAAGGAAAAGAAGATGGTTTTGAAAGCTACTGTCGAAGTCGATGGTTCTGGTGAGAAGTCCATGAGAAACCCATCAGACTCAAGTCATTTGCATCTTAGCTGATATGAATTAAAGTATTCAGGTCATAATAGAATTTTGTAGAATAATAATGGGTTGGTTGTTGTGAATTTATCTCCATGTACGACTGTTGATCTGATTTTAAGAGCTGGGATTAAGTTGCTTTAACTGTATACAACTTTAAATTAGCTGGGCTTCTTTCACCATTACAAATACTATTATTCGTTTTTATGTACAAAATTCTAGGATTTATGCCGTAATCTTGTAACATACAAACCTTGGAATTTTAGTCATTCCTATTCAATAAACTCATTCTCTCTCATCCTGGAATATTACAATAAAATCAGCATAGACTTACCCATTCAAAAATAGGATAATTAATAATGCCACTTGACATCTGAACATTGGATTGGTTTAAACGCAATCAACATACCCGTCAAATCATATGTTATTATGTTACTGCATTTGTTACAATTTTTCTCTCAAAGTAGCATAATCCTTTCAAAAATTTCTCATCAATGAGGTCTTGAATCTTAAACATGGGTCGTAGCAGCTGGAAGTCTAATGTTCTACTATATGCATATGGTGATCACATCAAGTATTTAAAAACCGGGAAAGGCATCTTCAGTTGTGGTTTTGAGTTCTTTGGCTTGTGTTCTAATGGCAAGTCTTGTTCAAATTTTTTTGTTTTTAAATCTTCAATCTCTCAATTTGGTGCACGCTGGTTTAATTGCATAAGAAAAGACTACTATTATAAAAGATTAGGTACTTTGTAGATGGTCTATTGTAGGAGGAATGCTTTCTTCTTCAAAGCTAGAGGTGAAAATTGTTCGATTTTTTATCCTATTTCGAAACAAGAAGGATTTGATAAAAGGTAAATATATTGCCACCACATTTTCTTTTAGCTGCACCAGTTCTTAATTTGCTTATTAAATTGAAAGTGTAAATGGTGCTACATACTAATGTTCTACTGTTCTAGTGATGATTCAATAGATTTGTAATAGCCTTTTGTTACTAAAAGAACGGCAGAAAAATGAAAGAAACAAAGATCGAAGACAAAATGTAAGGAAACATTTTTATAGGCCGCGCTGCAATTTTCAACTGAATATTAGTGAAGAACGACGGTCTAGGACATTCTACCTGATAAAATTAGTATTCTCTCCTCAATCAATGGCCTTATATGTCGTTGAAATTGTTTCCTTTTCCCCGAGAGCCAAAGATATACGTATTTAACCCTTCGAACAAGCCGTTGGTGAGTTTCTCGTGTTAGGTATTTCTAGTAGCTGTAACCAACCGTCGCCTTTTGATCCTTTCCAGTACTCAATTGATGCTTCCACGAATTTTAGAGTGGTTGCTGGTAGTGAGACTAAAGAAAAGGATCATCATCTCCGGCTTGATATCTTCAACAAAAACTTGGTGAAACAATTATAAATGACATATGTTAATGCAAGCGTAAGTCGATTAAAAATAGAAGAATTGAAGAATCATCACCAACTTTTCAGATTTTTCCATAGCTGCCAACATTAGAGAAGAAATTAATTTTATCCTATCACCACCGCCATACTAGAAACTGCTGAAATTATCTTAAAACTTTCCGGTCACCGTCAACTGAAGAATTCTCTAGAGACAATTCCATCGCCATTCACGACTATATACATGTGTGTGTAACTGCTATGTATATATAATTGTGTGAAAGAGTGCAGAAAAAATTAATAAAAAAAAATGGAGTGAGAATTGAGAGAGAGTGAAGAGAGAGTTAGTGGAGGTAGCGAGTGGGAAGTGCTGTGAGTTGCTAAAATAATTAGTGAGGTCTCCTATTGTGTTTGTTTAGTGTCCATATTAAATTGTAAAATCGTCTTGAATGTTTCATTACAAAAATATAATATAATTTCTTATGAATTCAATTCAACAATTTGGTATCAGAGTTAGGCGGTTAGGGACGGATTTTTGGGCTTCTTGAGATCGTGCACAAAAGGAGATTGTGAAGCTTTTGTAAAGCTTGTTTGACTACGATGAGGTAAATCAAGTCACGATGAACGATCTCCAAATACAAGACTTGTGAGAAGTAGTAGGTGGAGCAAAGAAGCTCAATAATCAGAATTACATCATATAGCAAACTTGCATGGAGTCGTATATCCAAGGGCAAGACTTGTGGGAAATTGTTGGTGGAAGTGACGTGATACCGTCAGAGGAGGCCGGAGCTATGGAGAAATGGAGAATAAAGCGGGTAAGATCATGTTCGTTATAAAGACAATAATTGAGGAATAATTGTTGGAGCATATAAGAAACAAGATTATACTAAAAGAAGTATGTGACACTCTAGCCATTCTATTTTCAAAGAAAAATGACTTGAGGTTGCAATTACTGGAAAATGAGCTACTCTCGATCACTCAAGGAGAACAAACAGTACATCTGGAACTTCAAGACCACCATTTGTTACTTTGTACATTTGATTGATGAATTGCTCAATTTGCATATCATGTCTTTCTAACCTTTTTAGTGCGAATCGAGAACTTATGTGGCTGTTTATATGTTTTCCAGAGATCCTACAGACATGACAGAATCATTGAAGGCCTTAATATCTCCAAAGAAATGTTAAGTCCCAACTCTGTAACTAGGCAACTTAATGATCAAATTTCTCTAGCAAAGTCATTTCTTGCCATTGCAATGGAAAGCAACAACCTCCAATTTGCATGGGAACTTAGTGTTCAATCCGCAACTCGCAAATCCTTCTCTCCAATGCTGCTTTATGAAGAAATCCTTTGACTACCAGTGAATCAGAAAGTGCAATTCGCGATATGGCACTTTTACTCTTCCAAGCCCAGCAACTCCACTATGACAGTGCTACAATGATCTTGATGCTGAAGGCGAAGATCCAGGGTCTTGAGGAACAGATGAGTTCCATAAATGAGAAAAGTTCGAAGTATGGACAAATAGCTGCTGAAGAAGTCCCGAAGAGTTTGTATTGTCTTAGTATTTGGTGTCAACTGAATGGTACAAGAACTCAAATTTACAACGAAAACTCAGAGAGAAAAGGGAAGCAGTTATAAAACTCAAAGATAACAATCTCTATCATTTTTTCATCTTTTCTGACAATATTCTTGCAACTTCAGTTGTAGTAAATTCAACAGCTTTGAGTTCCCAAAATCCCGACAAAGTAGTCTTCCACCTCGTGACTGACGAGGTGAATTATGCTGCAATGAAGGTCTGGTTCGCTATGAACAGTTTTAAGGGCGTGACTGTTGATGTTCAGAAGATAGTAGTGTTTACCTGGTTGATTGCTTCTTATGTTCCTGTTCTTAAACAGCTTTCAAGACTTCAACACCCAGAATTACTATTTTTCTGGCAGCACTGGTGATAGCCGGACGCGAATCAAATTTAGGAACCCTAAATATCTATCCATGCTTAACCACCTAAGGTTCTATATACCAGAAGTATTTCCCGAGTTGAAGAAGGTGGTATTTCTTGATGATGATGTTATAGTTCAGAAAGATCTGTCGGGCCTATTCTCTATAGATCTAAATGGAAACGTGAATGGTGCAGTCGAGACATGCATGGAGACATTTCACAGATATCACAAGTACTTGAATTACTCACACCCTCTTATTCGTGAACATTTCGAAACTGATGCATGTAGGTGGGCATTTGGGATGAACGTTTTTTGATTTGGTCGAGTGGAGGAAAAGGAATGTCACCGGCATCTACCACTACTGGCAGGAAAAGAATGTCGACAGGACATTGTGGAAACTTGGCACCCTCCCACCAGGGTTACTGACTTTCTACGGATTGACAGAACCGTTGAATCCCACATGGCACGTTTTAGGTTTCGGGTATACAAATGTTGATACTCAGGTGATAGAGAAAGGGGCTGTACTACATTTTAATGGGAACTCCAAACCATGGCTGAAGATCGGGATGGAAAAGTACAAGCCCCTTTGGGATAAATATGTCGATTATAGTCATCCTCTACTTCAACAATGCAAATTATGCAATGTTCATTAACTTTGACATAGATTGGCTATCCCTTTTCGCTCAAATATTGAAATGCATACAGATTTACGAGCAAATTATGAGACAACGCAGGGTAACTGTTGTAACTAATATTATTTAATTGTTGTTCTAATTTGTGACATGCAGTATAATATTGTTTATCTGAGTTTTGGTCTCAAAACATTGTCCATCAAATTATGATAGCTTGGGATTTGAGATTCGAATTTTGGCGTTCCTCATGAAATTCTTCAGTAAGAAATAGAAATTTTATCAAACGAACTATATGTTCTATATGATTTATAAACGTTCTCATGGTTCGAATCCATTCTTTCGACAAAGAAGCCATGTCATCTAGTGAATTAATATTGTAATGTTGTTAATTCATCGTTCCAATGTACACATAGACTACTTCGTTGGTTTCATCCAACATGGACTAATGGATGAATTTTATAAAGTTCATGGGGGCATTAAAAAAAAAAAAATGTTGGGTGGCTATTACGACGCCGTTGCGCCAACATCAAGCAAGCACATCTTTACTCCTACAAATCCTATTTCCCATTTGCTGTTTGACGCCCTCGCATTCCCGTCGATCTTGGAAAGAAAAAAAGTAAAAAACACAGAGCCATGACTACTTCATTGGCTGCAATGACGGCGAGGCGAGCTGCAACCTTCGCTCGGCTATCATCTCCTGACTCATACGCTCGATCGGCCTCTCTGATTCCCCGCCGTGGCCTCGCTGGCACCGCTGGTACCGTGCTAACCTAATATTTCTCAGATCGATTCTATTGAATATATGTGTCCGTATGATTCTTTCTCTCTCTCTCTCTCTCTCTCTCTCTCTCTCTCTTATTATTTTTATTAATGAACAAAATGAAGTTCTTTGTTATTGTTTTTTTGTTTATCTGGAAATGGGTTTATTTTAGATCACCATGGGCCACCTAAGGTTGATTTCTGGAAAGACCCAATGAGTCCATCGAAGTGGAAGGAAGAGCACGTGAGTTTCTTCTCATTCTTTCCGTCATTTATTGTTTTTGTAGAATGTGAATTATTATCATTTTTTATGGAGATATATTTTAAGCATTATTTTTGAGTTCTTCAAGTGCACTGAAATTTTTGAATCTTATTATGTAATGTACAGTAAGTGAGTCACAATAAAGTAGATTTATGGAGTTCTTTGCTTTGATGTTCGTGGAGAAGCTAATTTCGTGATAAATCTAGGGTTAGACATGATTATGGCTAGGGACGGCAAAAGGGCGGATTATTAATTGTATTCAAGCTGTTCAAAACTGGGTCAGGATGAGAAGAGAGTTAACAGAACCCATTAAACCCAATAATTTAAAGTTGATCTGTTTTCTATTTTAATCAGAATGATCCATCTTTGAATTTAGGGCCTAATTAGTGTCATTTTTTGCAAACATGGCCTTAAAACATCTTTTAGATGCAGTTTTTAGTCATTTTAATCACAATTTTTTCTTATTATAACTGTGTCCAAATCTCACTTCCACATGCATATGGGAATGGTAATGCAGCATCTAGACACTATACAACGATTTTATTACAATTGATAAAATTTTATTGAGGAATAAGACTTTCCCACAAAGTACCTAGGAAGGAAGGAAATATATTTGCAGTTCCAGTGATGAAAAAAGCGACATATAGTGTTTTTCCAAAAATTAAGTGATGAGCTGTTGTCCAAGTGCATATGCCACTGTGGTGTAGGTTGTTCTGCATTGAGGAGCACATAGATATGGCTTTAACAGTCTAAATCTAGGTAGTATCATATGAACAATGAAGTGCAAAAATTAGGAATGTTTACAAGTCAAAAATGCTATAGATTTTTTATTCTTATTCCCTTCCATATACACTTCTGCTGTTGTAAGGGTTTCTATGCCCCTACCCAATAGTAAGTGTGGGGGTGGGGGGGTGTTGGCACCATCCCCTACCTGTTCAGTTTTTATTAATATATAAATAAGTACATAGCTTACTTCTTAAGTTGCTTAAAAAAGAAAGCGGTGTGAACTCAGAGTGATTAGCACCAAACTTTATTTCGAGGAGCTATATCTCAGCAATTTGAGGTCTAGTTTTTAAAGGTACAAAATCATGTGCTCTTGTCGCACCTACATTTACAATTGTAGTAGCAACATGAGCCTCAGGAACAGACCTTACAAATTCAATTATGATGATATCACGCATAAAATAACATTTAATTTAAGGTGCATGGTTCAATAGATGCTTAACAATATATTTTGTTAACTAATTATCATGAGGATTATTAGTGACTAATTTTACCAGTCTCCTCAATATTTCTCGTAAGTCTCTCTATCATTATCATGGGAATCTTTATTGGTTGCCATGACATGTTATATATTGATTCTTAGTAACAGTACATGTCTATGTGACAAAAATAACAAACCGTGTTCTACACTCTTAAGAGGTGTAACCTAACCACAAATTTGCGTGTGTGGATTCATTTCATGGTTCTGGAATTACATTGCCAACTCTATCTACAACATTGAACAAATAAAGATCAGATTACAGTTGGGAACTTGATAACGAATTCATATATTGTCAGTTTCAACAAGGACCAAATGTGAGTATGTAAAGAATGCAACAAATAAATATGTTGAACCTGGAACATGTGAAAGTACAAAATGACATGTTAATGCTGTATGAAAAGAAATTGAGCTCCATGCTGATAAAAATGGATATGTTATTTTTCTTTCTTTTGGCTGCTTTTAATAAGATCAACGTCAAAGGTCATGAGGATTGAATGTTTTACCCATTGGTCAGGAAGAGACTCTGAGTATAAATGAACTAGAGGTCAATATGTAGTTAATCGGATGGACAAATTGGTCCATTATTTATGTGATAGCGAAGGTATTGAACAAAGCTTATTAGCACCACAATGTGCAACTTTGTTTACGATTCTAGTGTGATTAGTGAAGTGTGAACAATGTCTTACTTTGAACATAGAATTTATAGATGTACTTGCAGGATAACTGATAGTCCAATTGTCTACTTGAAGATATTAGAATTTAAAGTCTGTGTTGCTGAGTGACAGGGGCGGTCGCAGACATTTTGATTTAGGGGGGTACAATCAAACCCTGTACAAATCAAATACTTTTTCTTGATTTTTAAATGATTTATACTTGATTTGAGACAATGTAAATTTACATTTAAAAAATATTTCTTTATTAATATTTTGCTAATCATTCTCATCCATTTGATTTGAAGAATTATTTTATTAATGTTTTGTTTATCCCTAAAAAATACATATTTACGTTTAAAAATCTTATAATGTATTTGATACAAACAATCAATTCAAATAATCGAAAGGAAAAACATATAACTAATAATCAATGCTAATAATCACATTAGATATAATGAGTTCAGACACATTTTATATACACATTTTGATGGGAGAAAATGCAAATTTAGGTTCTAATTACTTGAAAATTTGATTGGAAATTGAAGATTTGTAATAAATGTGATAATTTGTAGAGAAATTATATACAAATTTTAAAAAATTAGAAGGGCTGAGATTTTGTAAAAAAAACAAGAGGAAAAGAGTAAGAGAGAGCAACAGAAAAGAAAAAAAATTCAAATTTATTGAATTTTGCCTTTGTTTGATGGAGATTAAAATCAAATTTTTAGTAAATTTTGATAAAAGTTAAAACAGTTATGGATTCCATGAAACTTGTTACTAAAATTAATTGTTAACTTTGATTTAGATTAAAATTTAGATTTCATTCGATACCAAACATGACTTTATATATAAAAAAAAAAATTTCAAAAATTGGGGGGTCACGTGATCCCCAAGCCCCCCCCCGACCCCCCCCCCCCCCGGGTCTGCCCCTGCTGAGTGATTACTAGTTAATTTTTCACTTTGAGTGCAGAATCAATATTATGTATTATGTTTATCAAAATTCACTTGTACTGAATATTTGTGCTCATTTGGCTAAGTTATTCTTTTTGACCTATTGCTTGTGTATTAATTATGGAATTCTGCAGTCATTCTTCATTTTCTTTCATAAACTGTGTCCTACTTTTTCCTGTTCTACCGACATAATTTCACTGTTCATTCATTTCTCATGTGGTACACCATTACGATAAAGTTAGGTTTACAGATATCATTTGTGAAAAATACTGTGAATTATATATGCTGTGTATCTTTGAATATGCAGTTCGTGATTGTCTCCTTATCCGGCTGGGGTTTGCTTTTCTTTGGAGGGTACAAGTTCTTCACGGGAGGCAAGAAGAACAATGAAGAGGTGCACTTTTCTTCCTTTAAATGTCTTATGCAGTAATGCAGTATGGATTATGTAACCATGGTTACTGAGATTTATAGTTGTACTATGCAGTACTACAGTTGGCTTGATCATACATGGCCAACTTTTTTTTATGTCATTCATTGGATGGAACATATCGTGAAAGTATACAATATGAGAAAGGATATGAAATCAGCTCAACCTCCATTCATTTGGTTGATTATTTATATCCACAATTTACTTATTAAGAGAGGACTAGAAAATTAAAGGTTTACAGTTTGATCCATTTTATGGACAAGTATGAAGTTTCTACTTACAAGCATTTGTCGGTGTAACAGTTGCTTTGTCCTGAAGAATAAGACATTTTTAGTGCATTTTGAGTGAAAGACACTCACTTTTGACTTCCCCCGGCCTCATCCTGTGGGGACAAAAGAAATTTACGTTCTCATTACCGAACTGACTACTTGTGAAACAATACGAGTTTTATTCTGACTGTTAGCAACGTTTCCATAAACTGTATGGAAATAATCACTCATTTGCCTTTTGCATTACTTGTAAATTATTTTCTGTAGGGTATTATTACATTATATTATACTGGGCAGATTGAATCTTGATTGATCAATTTATATTTTTGTTTATTTATTTTCTTTTTCGCAGAAATTGGTGGAAGCAACACATTAGAGTGGAGAATTTTGAATGTCGTCATTACAAAAACTTTCTTCTAATATATTGACTTCAAATTTCAATGTTCTTGTTCTCTTGTATGCGGACAGTTCAACTGTTTCCAATCAATTTGAATGATCATTGAAATGCTCAGCTCAGGTGATGACTGAAATAATACAACTCGAAACACTTGTCATTGCATTTTACATTTTGACCTTTCCATTCACTTTGCTTTTTGTCGTCTTAATATTGTATGAACATCATAACTATATGATCCTTGTTGATGCACGTTGCATAGATTGCATCAGGATTTCTCTTTGGTTAATATGGACGCATGATTGCATGAGATAACATGAGAACATTTGGCAAATTGAGGGACCAAATCTCGTTTATTGGTGTTTTCAAGAGGGGATTGTTGATGTATTTAAAGCTATGTTCTAAAATCAGCCCCAATGTTGATTTAGAGGCTGGATAAATCGATGACAAGGGATGAACGGACTGGGTTTTGGATGAATTGACCAGTTTTTAGTGGTAATTTCATGAAACGAGTATACTGAGAAGACAACTATCTCTACCTTTGAGGTGAGTTCTTTGAATAGTGTGGTCTTTCAAACCAAACCTTAACAAAATTATCTTAGAGAGCAAAAAGTGCAATGTTAGGCTATGTAACATTTTGCGTGGTATGGTTATGAGTTACAAATCTTTAAAAAAAAATGATGTTTTTGTCCTTAACCTATTTAAATTGGTCAATTTCAGTTTCCAAGCAGTTGAAACCATCAATGTATATAGACGTTAAAATAGCATGTAATTTTCATATGACTCACGGTTAAGAGGGAAAAAATTGTCGAATCGCTTAAATTGATCTTCAATTCAACTTAACTATGCTTGTGGTTATAACGTCTAAATTGATTAGTTTCTCTCAAGGGGAGGCCCAAATTTATAGATTCAAATAGGTTGAGAATTTATAACCACACTATTCATAAATTTCTGATTTTGCCTGGGGGTAAAAAATAAATAAATCAACAAAATAGTGTTTGCCAGTAAAATATTTGCATAATTAGCTATTCTCTCTTTTAGTGAAAATTGTCAAATTTATGTTCTTATCCCTTTTTTTCTTCGATACGGTTAGGAGTGGGCAAATTACCCTAATCGATTCAAATCACCAAATTGGCTCGACTTGGATCACTTTGGATCGATTTGGAGGAATGTCGGTTGAATTTGGCTCAATTTGAATTGATTTATTCCTCGATTCGGTTCTGAATTGGGATTTCACCCAACTCGAAATGTCAATTCAGTTACCCCCAACTTAAGGTTGTTTGTGAAAAAATAAATAAATAAAGTCTTGCTATATCTCGTATAAAATAACGTATTTAAATATCTTGAAATTTAAAAGTAAAGTAACAATAATTTTTACCATTCTTTAATTTTATTGATCAGCGTTATCTAAAATGGCTTATCAGACAGTTCTTACTGGAAAGGGGGGTCAGATTCACGTGCACGCTTATGATATAAATTGATGTTCCAACTACCAAAGTTACTACAATCTGAAAAATGGCCAAATTATGATATTAAACACAACCACTGAAAAGTCGACTTTAAATGAAAAAAACTCTGGAAGAATCTAGCGCTAAACATAATGGTTACGCTATTAGTTGCAATTATTCAATCAAAGCTCAAATCAGATTATAGGTTAAAGATGAAATAGACTCTTTAATAGCCCCATTAAATATAATGAGAAGCTATTCTCTATCAAAATCAATGCTTGGATAATGACTCATTGATGGGTATCCGTGCTTGCCTGTCGTACTTATAAAAAAAGCACGAGTTTCGGTAAATTTTACGTAATAGTCATTCTGACACTAATGTGATACAAAAGTCATGAGTGATCGTTGGTGTTATACGTTACGTTAAGGAGCAACTTATATTATAAGCCTTGTTGATCACATTAATTGAATTCATCCGCATAAGCTGATCAATTAATTAAACTATTCAAAACTTGGAAAAAAACTTAATTAATTATTATTTTGGTTTATGTTTTCAAGGCTTTGATCTTATCTCTTCACCGACAGAATCAATAATCGTCAA